>JAYDZE010575123.1:0-11564 GCA_034509125.1 Monilaria moniliformis
TGTCACAATACTAACGGTTGGATTATTTAATCTAACGGTCTTTATCTAGTCTTAGTTATGCAATAGAGTTGTGTTCGAAAATGAACACAACTCTCTCTCTCTCTCTCTCTCTATATATATATATATATGTGTGTGTGTGTGTGTGTGTGTGTGTGTGTGTGTATTTGGTGGTAGTAGTAGTTTGAAGAAATTAATTACAGAGTCTAAGTAAAATTATAAAATTATGGCAACATAATAAATCATCAAACTATCATAATCTTAATGTATATGAAATCTAGTGATTCTCCGTGTTGACCTTGTTTTCTGTTCCCTTTGACCATGTTTCTTAATCTGAAATTTGCACTATATACTATAGAAAATGATTTCATTCGATTAATTAGCGATTACGTTTGGTTTTAAGGAAAATTATAATAAATTAAAAAAACAGAAAAAGTATTTGTAGACTGTAATAATAATAATAAATTATTATTATTAATATTATTATTATTAATATTATTATATACAATATACAAAAAGATCGAGATATAAATTTACACACACACACACACATATATATAAATATATAGAATATATATATATAATTATAATTCGTGGGTGTAGAATGAGATGAATTTTATAAGTGTACAGAGGCGCAGTATGATTTTTAGTGTGGATGCAAATACATGATTACCGTAATAAAAACGTCATTAATTAGGGCGTATACACGATTCAGCCCCCATCATATCTGTGATTGGTAATTGCTCTCTAATTAATGCACCACATACTATTAAGTGTAATCCATAACAAATCCTAGTTATTATTTCGTAACTCCCATAATCGTGTGCACGAACTTAAACCCATTTCTTCTCCTCATTGATTAATCTTCTCCCTTGAAAGATTATATAACCTGAATCTGATCCCATTTTCCTTAGATTTTTATATTGTTAAGAAAAGGAAAGAGTGTACCCTAATTCAGCCTTGTATGCAATAAAATGGCTTCCACAGGACTTAAGTTGGAGAATCAGAACGAAGTCGGATGCTTTTTCCTTGAAGAACCAATTACACCCCTAGGGTAATCAATCAACTTCTTGTTTCAAGCTTTTATATATTTATACTCTCTCTCTCTCTCTCTCTCGGTGGACTAATTTATATAATTTTTGTAGGTCATGGGAGCAACAATTTGCATGCGTTGAGGGGTTCAACTTAGGGCTACATAATTTGCTTGAATACGAACCATTTCCATTAGCTAATCAATCTTCAAATGTGGAGCTCAACGATTTCGAAGATTTCTCCGGTGATTTGTGGGTTTTCGACGACCATCCATCGCTCCACAATGATCCCAACAACATTATTGCCAACTCTAATCCAATAATTACCGAGCAAGATTTTCACACTCTGGATTCTACTATGCAAATAATGGATGCCGCAAACCAAATAGAGCAGTCGAACGACGTCGTGAGAAGAAACGGGAGGTACAAATCGTCGGCGCTGCAGTTGGAAGAGATTCAGAAATACTTCGATTTTCCAATAACTAGGGCTGCGAAAGAGCTCAACGTGGGCCTCACTGTGCTCAAGAAACGCTGCAGAGAGCTTAATATCACGCGGTGGCCGCACAGGAAGATCAAGAGCTTGAAATCGCTCATTCATAATGTTAAGGTGATGCGCAATCTATATAACTAGTTTAAAACCTTAAAAAACATGCTTGTTTTGGTAAGAAATGTTATGCATGTTGTAGGAACTAGGGTTGACGAATGAGATAGAGATGCTGGAGGAGCATAAGAAAATGGTGGAGAGGATACCGGAAATGGAGCTCACTGAGAGAACCAAGAAGTTGAGACAAGCTTGCTTCAAAGCCAATTACAAAAAGAGAAGGTCCCTCCAACAGATTGTTTTTCCTTGAATGCAACTCTCTCTTGAACAGAAAATGGAGTTTCTAGTCCTAGTATCTTATATAGTGTGTACCTAAACAAACAGTTCGTGCTCCTTGTCTGAATATCTGTATTGGGCCAAGGTCAATGCATTGGAAATCTGAGACAAAGATAATGGGCCTTTCTTGCGTTTGAAGAATTGCATGAAGTGCTTTTGATTTTGAGTGTGTTATTGATTTAATAAATCTTTTTTTTTTTATGTTGACACGCCATTTGAATTTTTGTGACAATAATATAATTCTAAAGTCTTACAACTGACTGAATAATTCACACGATTTCTTATTTTTATTTCTTTGTCAATAAACGATATTTAGTTCACGCCGAAAGAAAAGTAAACACCTTAAAGAGCCCAATTCCAGTGGAACGTGGAATTGCTTTGCCAAATTAAACTCTAAATATCCAACTATTATTCTAAACTAATCGTATTCGTTTTAACAGTACCAAATTAGTAAATTCACTTAAAATATTAATGCATATGCGTTACCTAGAAACGTTCTGCGTCCACTTACTAAATTTGATAGTGGCAGAAAAAAATTAGTTTGTAAATCAGTAAATTCTGTGTGAAATATAATTGTAGAGAATTAATTTATGCGTGCGATTTTATTATGGTGGTTGCAAAAATGAATGAGAAATGGAGTACAATCACATCAGTCATAAATACTCAGTTTTTCCCCCTTGGTAATTTTTGAGATAGTAGTGCACCTTAGTATTAAATAACTAGTATTTTGAAGTTAGTTTAAGGGTAGGCCTAGCTAGGTCAACAAGTCAATTATGAAAGCGTTACATCTACCCTATAACACAATTACACCTACAACCTCACTTTTGATGACGAAATTTTAACCACAGATCAACTGCTTTATTAGTATGACGGAGAGTCTCATTCCTAATATTTTATGGCCTTTATGCAATACAAATAAATAAAAATTTCTTTTATTTAATACTTGCAACCTCATATAAAAAAATTCGTAATTGACGGTTCTAGGAGCTAAGAGAACGGAAAAAAAGAATAATTTTAATCAAATCAGATTTGTAAGACCCTTCCAACCAACTCAAAAAAGAAACGATGATGCATAAAGTGGAATGTGAAAATTTTCCAATCAATAATATCTTTTGTTTCCTCTTTTAGCCTTGAGCCCTAGTTGATCCCACTTATGACGACTATGTTTGAAGGGAATTGTGACACTTTATATCTTTCGAAGAAAAATATTATATTTTCTCGAAACGTGATGAAAGGTTCTTGAAAAATACTATAATAAGATATAGGTGTTTCTTTTAAATTACATGAGTTCCAACTATAGATCAAGAAAAAGAAAAAAGAAAAAAAAAAAAAAAAGAGCATGTGCAATTTTGTCCATCCCTTTCTTCTAGTTAAATCTTTTCATTCGTCAATTTAAAGCTAAAAACTATATATGATCTACTAATAATGACAAAGATGCAGCAGCTTTATATAATTTCCTGTATCTCTCTGAAAAACATATTAAAGAAAAAAAAAAGAGTAGCAGCAGGTGAATAGGACTCAGAATCATAATTTGAAGCATTGGCAATAATTACATGGAACTAAGAAAGTTGTATGTATAATTTGAGGTGAGGAAATCCAGATGAAACCGTAAGAGAAAGCAATCTAATCCCGTGGAAAATTCAACATCTGCATAAATGTGAGTGGCATGCTTCAATCTTGCTTGAATCTTGATCCATCATCTCATTGGCTGCTACGCCTCCACGGCACAGCCTGCTTAAAACTCGCATAAATGTCACCCTGCAAATTTAGAGTCAACCAACAAAAATTTTCTGATAAAAAATGATTTAATTTAATAAAAATAGAGAGAAATGAAAACTGACCCACAAGTACTTGGAGTTGGAGTTGATGGTGGGCAAACTGAAGAAACTCTTCCTCCTCCTAACTCTTGTGATCTTCACATTATCCTCACTCCTAAAAATATCTCCAAGCGACTGCGAAAACTCCATACTACCCTCACCAAACTTCCTCTCGTCCCTGAAGCTCCCCCACCTTCCGGAGCCCAAATTCCTCTTCACGGGCCTCAGCCCCTCCTCCCGGCCCGCAACCGGCCCTTTCCTGAACGAAAACGTGCACGCCAGGGACAACGACCGGCCCACGTAGGGCCCGTCCAGCACGGTTGTGGGCGACGGCGTCATGGTAATTTTGGCCTCTTCATGCAGCAACCTCGGCGGCAGCTCCAGACATCTGGCGGCCTTGCTCTTCGATGACGGCGGCGTTGTAGCGGTGGGCGGAAGAGCACCGCCCCTAGGCTTTCCCGGCGCCTCCTCCCAGTGGAACGGGACCGAAACCAATGGGCGGAGCGGCGGCGTCTGCATGTGTTGCGGCGGCTCTCTCGGCTTGCAGTACGGAAGTTTAGATAGAGTTAGTTTGGGTGTTGAGTTAGGCTCGTCGTTGTCTTCTACTTTGACGCCCATGGTAACAGCCTAGTCCGCCTCTATGAGCAGGGGGGGCAATATATACATGCTCGTGCATATATTGGTTGGGTGTGGAGGTGATAAAGAGGCTCCTCGGTTCAACTGCTCACGAGAGTAAACAAGTGGATTGTAACGGTAAGTTGTGCACCTTCTTATTCATGTTTTAAATTAGGATTAAAAAAAAAAAGAGGTTGGTCAAATTGAATAAATGAGTTTGAAGGTTATTAATGGTTCGAGAATGAAGAGAAGACTAAAAGATGCACTTCTTCTATTGTGAATTGTGATCAGGGTCTTTTATGTGAAACGTCTAGTTAATTAATGGGTTGGTGAACTTGGTTTGTTTTAGGTGAGAAAAAAACAGTTACCTAAGTAGGATAAAAATTTATGGTTCTAAGGCTACTATAAGAAAATAGTATTACATCTACATACATATACATACCTGCAACATGAGTCATTGACTTTTATTTAAGAGATGGTACCAGTTGCAATCAGTGGCGGGGCGACCGACTCTCCGATGGACAATTTCCCCTTAACCTCATCAGAAAACCACCATGGTTGCCCCCTTCGTTAATCGTTAGCGCCACCTCGAAGCAGAAGATGGTTGAAAATTTTAGTTTAACGCAGTTAATTCCGTCCCTCCATTTTTCCAATTCTGGATCCGTCACTGATTCCAATATGGTACATATGTAATTGATAAGTAATAAAAGTTGAAAATTTCACTTTTACTCCTATAACGATGTTGTTATTTTTTTTATAACAAATTTAAAAACCGGCATCAATGGTAGACTTGAATCTTGAATCCAAGACATTGACTTTAGGCATTAATCATTTTATCCCTAGGACAACCTAGCTAGACATAGATTTTGTTACTTTTAGTGCCTCTTCGCAGCATGTGATGCCAAAAACATGTGTGTTTGAAACATCAATCTAGTGATTGCAAAACTGCAATTGACAACTAGCATTTGCCATTCTTGAATTACCAAATTTCTCAACAAGTTAATAATACATACACAGTGCAGTAGTAAGTTAGCGACTTCCATCAATCTGTACACATTTTTGTTAACAGAAGCCCTACATTAGTTGAGAAAACTATGAAAGCCTCAGATCCATCCTAGCAATATTCACAGTTTCCGCCATGTATTGAAACCATCGCGTGCCAGAGTTCCTTCAAGATCTCCTATGATTCGAGATATCCGAACCTCAATCCCCCTCTGAGTTTCGCGGAAAAGCGTCTTCAAACTGTCACCAAATCTCTCAATGTCGAAGCTCCCATGCTTCTCAATGTGCCCTGCCTCAGCAACAAGATTGGATTCAATCTTGGATTGTACCTCCATTAGTTTCTGCCCTGTTGCAACTATGTACCTCTGCAGTTGGAATGTTTCTTCAAGAAAGAGCTCCATCCTTTTGGTTTCATCCTCTCCATACTTGGAATTCACCTTGTTTTCTTGCTGCATTTTGTCATCCAAGCAAAGTCTAAGCAAATTATACAAAAAATTCCTAATTAGTGTTAAGTTGAAGCATACCATCCTGTTGCAGAGTTGATCAATTTTCCCTTGCAGTGAGTGGTATCGTTCAACTTGCTTGCTGAGGAGCGACATGAGTGCGTAGAATCCCTTCACTCGTGCGTTGCTTTCACCATTTTCCGGAGTCTCTTCCTTCTCAGCCAACGTCTCGAGCACCAGGACCTGCTGCCTAAGTCTCTTGACTTTGTATGAGACTCCAAGAGCATGAACATCCATCTTCCATGTAAAATTAGTTTTGCTTGAAGTTTGGCCTGCAGCAATATCCTCTACCTCACGAATGTGATCCTTATTGGGTTGTTCGAGTGTCAAAACTATATCCTGCAGCTCGTTCTCTGAGGCTTCGTCTACCTTGATCATTTCTTGCCTCATGTGTCCTGGTTTTCGCTTAACCACCTTTACTTTCGACCAAACTGCATCCCCTTCATCTAGAGGAGTATTGAAGCTCAGCCTATGAGGATTTGGAGGCGCAGAATGGATCATTTGCTGCTCTTCCTGCAGCTTTGCTTCGCGGTCTGATAGTAAGTCTTCCAACTTAGCATTATCCCGCCTGAGCTGTGCAATGTCGCGATCAAGCACTTCAATATGCGACTGCAGTCGCCTTGATTCCAGCTCCGAGCTCATCAAACGCCAGTTGTAGGCTTCCAGCTTCTCATCTTTCTGTCTCAGTTGTTCCATAAAAGCATACATCTCAACATTATGCTTGTGCTCAACTCCTACTGACAAACAAACAGCTTAAACACAACAAGATTGAGAGATACAAATCAAAAGTGTAACTAACATCAAGAAATTCATCTCACTTGATTCTTGAATTGCTTCAGTTAAGTAGGGATTATTCACAAAGGAGAGAACTTCCACTCCTTTCCTCATCTCTGATTTTGCATTAACATGCTTCAAGAACATATTCCTCAAGGAAATCCTGTCATGTTTGGACTCTGCAACCGCTTTCCACCTGGCTGCTTCAACCTCCGCTTGCTTTCTCTTAACCTTGGACGATCTGGCTTGCTTCAAAAGCATCTGCTTCTCAGCTGCATCCAAATTAGACTTCCTCTCCAAATCCTTGTGCAATCTAACAATCTCCACCGACAGCCTCTGATTCACCAAAACCAGCTGCTCCTTCTGCTCCAGCACCGTATCAACCTCTTGCTTTGCAGCCTCGACCTGCCTAATACTCCGCCCCATCTCCGCCTCCAGCTCGATGAACACAGTCTTGTGCTTTGAAATTTCAGAAAAATGTCTCTCCACTTCGCTCTTCAAACTCTCTCTCAACTCCTCAGCTAGATCCTGAGCCGCCTTGAGCTTCTCCTCACTCTCCAACCTCCTTCGCTCTGCGTCCTCGATCATCTTATCCTTCAACTGCAGAATTACTTCAATTTCCTTCATTTTGTCGCCCAATTCGGAGACGGACATCTCTCTCCTGGCCTCCACAATTTTCAAGTCATTTATGAGACAGAAAATCTGCTGACTGAGCTTCCTTCTCTCATCAAACCAGCTCTGCTCTCTGGCGGCGAAGATGCTTACAACTTTCTCATTGGCTTTGGCATCTTCGCTTCTTCTTTTCTTTAACTCAGCTATCTCCATATTTGCATTCTCCAGTTTCTCCAGAAGCTTCAATTTTTCAATGGTGACGACATTTCTTTGAACTGTCCAAACAAGCAATCCGACAAGGGCGCTGCCTTTGAGCATTCGATTCCTTATTTCCGACCATCTTTCGTCGCAGATTTCGGGCTCCGGCAGTAGCCGAAGAGCGAAAAGCGCGCACGAAACACCGATGAACATGCCCCTTTCTTCCATCACTCTGATCAAAATCACTCAACGGAATATGGAATCAATTCAAAATACTTAAAAAAATAAAAACTTGTTAACTCAATATGTTCATAAAACTTACGAGAATGAGGGCAGCCACTCATGGAGAGTTGAATCCTGAGCTAAAATAAAAAGGGGTTTTCAGCTTAAGTCCACAACCTTAAAATTTGGTGTTTGACGAGATAAAACAAAGCACTCAGAAAACACAACAGAAAGCTGGTGGCATCTGCTGGTTGTTGCAGAGTTGCAATTATGTTTTTATTAAAATTGTCAGACAACAACTAAAGCATGTGAGCTTTTTACACGTGTGAAACTCCTGCAAGATCAGCGGGTATAACTATAAGTCCCTAAATTTCAGTGTTGAAAATAGCCTTTCTTTTTGTCAAGTTTTTTGGTAGTGAAAATGGGGGAAAATGGGCTTGATCCTGGGAATTTGTATGCCACTGTTGCTAGTTTGAAATATGATACGAGGATGATTACCCCAAAAAGTTTTTGTGACATCTCTATCAAAGTATCAATCTTTTTCATAGTAATAAAATACCAAAGAATACTTTCCACTTTGCAAGATCTGATTGGTTGTCCATCTGTTTTCTGTGAATGCAAAATCAACTAAGCTACTGCCAAATTTGTCTTTGTACAAGATCAGTTAGAAAGTAATTTTATTTTTATTAATGAAAGATGTCGTTTTCGGAAGTCAATATTCTTCTTGAACAGACGTAACATGACTGAACCCAAATAATGTTTTGCTCAAAAATTGTGTGAATATACTGGTGTCTGACAGGGTAGGGTCTATTGGGCTTTTTCCCCCCTAGAAATAGAAATCACATGAAAAGAATTGGTTTGATGGTGCGAGTGTGAGTGTTACCTACTCTACCTCAATAATCCAGCTGCGAATATATTCATTTATGAATTGCGATGCCCCACGACCAAAATACTATTATCAGCCATTCAGCCTACCCGGTATAGTATAGATACAAACACAATAATATCCAAAACATCGGCAACAAAAACCGATCATGATTTTTATTATTTATTGATTTTAAGTTGGGAGATGTGGGATGACCGGATGAATATCATTCAACTACACGAATAATCGTGATTTTTAATTATTGATCATATTTCACTTTCCTAACTCATCTGTTTATACGATGCTTAAAAAATTGGAATGTTAAGTAGATTGGCGAAACTACCGATTCATGGTTCAACCTATCGGATCAGTCGGACCACTGGTCGGGTCAGAATATTGTACCATATATATGTATATATAGAAGCGCGATCATATATATATATTATGTATTATATAAAAAATATTAAAATTTTGAAAATGATAAAATATAATTAAATATATATTACACAAAAAATATTAAGAATAATTAATTATTTTATACATAAATCAGATAGTTTCTTATATACAATTTTACCAGCAAGCATGAATTATTTTATTAATTTTGAGTTTGTGCTTTATTACCTTTTGATATTATTATTTGCAGTTAAACACATTGTGCTTAATATGCGTTTCTGAAGTTAATAATTCATTTTTGCATATAATTTTAATACACTTCATCCTTTCTCAAGAATTAAAAATATTAACTAATAAAATTGACAAAAAAGTAGATAAAAAAATCATGTGCTTAGTAAGAATTATGAAATGTTGCTCATTAATATCAAATACGAATTAATAGCTAGTGTAGATAAAAAAAAAAATCAATGTTTTACATATAAGAATTTGTAAAGTTTATAATATATCATAAAAATATTTGTAGTCTGGTGGATAAGGTGTTCAATACTTTATCATTGGTTAATGAATTATCACAAAACATAAATTAAAATTATTTTTGAGAAATGCTTAAAAAATTAAAAACCTGGTTCAACCGGCTACCGATTTCATACCAAATCGGTTGATTTTTTCTATTCGCAACGGTTCAATAATTGGGTGGTTTTTATTGGTGAATCAGACCGGACAACATATCCGTTCGCAGCCGATCCGATTTGATTTTTTAAATACTAGTTTATCATATGAGGCAAATAAATATATAAGTGGGGCAAAAATGTCACAAAGTAAAAAAATACTTGTGCATGAATTAATTAGACGATAATTGCAAATTGGATGCAGCTGTATATGATATAAACACGCGTAGAAAATAGAAAGGTTGTAGCACCACAGAATTAATATTTGGGGCCAGCCACCATAAAGAGGATCTCAAGCTATCATAATCTGACTTCTCCTATGGATGTCAGCTTTGCATGGGCCCCGCTGCACGGATTATTTTATTACTATTACTTATTGTTTAACTTTTGTAAAGAGGGATTTTGTCAACAAATCTAAAAGCACTACTGGCCCATTCAAAATATTTTCGGGCATTAGCTGAGACCACAGAACAGCTACAATATTTGAATATTACGACTAATTTTATATACAAAAGCACTTACATATATTTTTTTAATTTATTTGTTTTTGTAATTCATTTATATTTCATATAATTTACAAGTATATTATGTAATTAATTAAAAACATGATTGCTTAAAAATACAATTTCATTAAAAATACCATTAACAAAAATTACATAATTGAAATCCTGAAATTACATAATTAAAATTCTAAAAATTACTTAATCGAAATCCTAAAATTACTTAATTAAAAATAATATTTTCATAATTTAAATCCTTAATTAATTGCATTTTTATTTTTATTTTTAATATGATAAAGATTTCTCAGAACTAAATTTCAATTTAAATAATTTTTATTTTTATTTTCAATTATAAAATGATTTTTTAAAATTAAAATTGAATTTAATGAATTTTTATTTTTATTTTTATTTTTAATTTGTAAATGATTTTCAGAATTAAATTTGAATTAAAATAGTTTATATTGTAATTTTAATTAAAATTGATTTTTTAGAATTAAAATTGAATTTAAATGAATTAATTAAAAAACAAAAATAAAAATCGGCGTCGAAATGAAGCCCAACCGCGCGGGGACGTGCGAGTAGCGCTCAAACGCGAGTTCGGGCGACTGACGTGCGCGCACAAGAGACTGCACAGCTTCTTATGCAATACGCTATGCGCACACAGCCCCCAGCGTTGTGGCGCACGCTGTGCATGTGCCGAGCACAGTTGCTCTTAAATTTTTATTTACTAACCATATTATGTTTTTAATAATTAATTCTAAGATCTAAGATGTTAAGATCCACCCTGGGAATCTGTGTTTTCTGGGACTGCATCTCATGCAAACCCAGTTGGACCATTTCTTCCATGGTGGCTCCATGAAATGATGATTTACAGTTTTTAACTATCATTGTCTAAACTTTTATATATTTTCCAGTTACAGGGGCCTTTTACCTCATCTACAACTTGCAATCATTTTTTCACATTGAGCTTTCACTAAATGTGGATTTCCCCTGCATAGCTTTTTTCTTCTTTCTTCCCCTTCTGGAAATATGCTTTGATCCATAAGTTAAACCACATTTTGTATTTATTGGTATTCTTCCCATTTATAATAATGAATTATTGGAATATGGACTCTTATCTCCATCCCTCAATGTAAAAATAACAAAATAAAAGATTTTTACGACATCAGCAGTCATATACTTTAATATGCCTAAATATTGAGACATTTGCATTAATCAATGATTCATGTTACATGAGTTCGTATCCTAACCTCATTGATAGATGCTCTACTCATTTTAGTTGCTGCTTTCTGCGGAAAACTGCACGTTTCAATATATAACAAATTATTGGTGTTTAGCATTTAGAAATAAAAGCTGTACGTTATCCATAACTAGTGTTCCACCTGTGCGATGCACAGACATTTTATTTGCTTCTTTTTTTTCTTCAACTGTGAATTAATTATTTTAGATGGAGAATAATTTTATTATACTGGTGTCTAATAATAATAAAT
>JAYDZE010575134.1:0-11563 GCA_034509125.1 Monilaria moniliformis
CCCCCCCCCCCCCCCCCCCCCCCCCCCCCCCCCCCCCCCCCCCCCCCCCCCCCCCCCCCCCCCCCCCCCCCCCCCCTTATCTAGAGCTGGGGAGTCCATTTTTCCATGCTTTTATGTATATCAGCAGTACTTTAATAAGGGGTAGGAGATATTGCAATATATTTGCATAAAGACAAGCTATAGTTCCTTACTTAACTGCAGCGAAAGCAAAAAGGATATATATATATATATATATATATGTTTGAAATGATGAAATCCAGTTAGCTTTCACTGTTGCTGCTGATAAGTTTGCAGAGGAATTATCTTATTGCTTTTGAATCTTTTATGTACATTTGATGTCACATCTTAGGTAAAGGTGATTTATAGAAACGACTATATTAATGGTGTCAGATGGACGGACAGAAGTAGGGACTCGGCCAGAATACGGACATTTTCAGCCCGAATCAAGTGAGTTGGATTGAGGTAGTCCGGATATTTTGGGTCTTTAAAAACATGGTCCAATCTAATAAAAAGATCGGACTTGTCCATATTAGACAGCTCTATATATGAGATGAGTACATACAAAATCATGGCACATGCCAAGAATTGTGCAAGTTAATCAGGTGTAAGTTGTATGTGATATCATACTCGTGGGAAGCCTTAAGTCCCCATTTAAGTCAAATTTTTAATATCTATAATTTTATTGTAATTATCTACTTTTGAACAAGTCTATGCTTTAGATGATAACATATTGAGACCCAATGTACTTCACATACTCTCCCAATTTTGGTAGATCTATGATTATCTCCTCCTCTTCACCTTTACCTATACACAATCATGAAAGCCTCAAATCAAGCTCAATTGATACAAGGCTTAAACAAATTAGCCCATGTACATAGCAAAACTAACAAATATACGGCCGGAGCCCAAAATGATGGTGAGGGTGGGAGATGGTGGAGGAGTCGAGAAGTTGGAAGAGAGACACACGAAGCAGAGGTACAGAGAAATGCACAAATTTCGAGGAATACATTACAAAATGCAATCCTCGCCTAGTTATTCTTCATTTGCAGTTATTGCGAGCCGTTGGGGCTATCGTACGCCTCTCGAGTCGCGTCATCCTATTTATACCTCACTCCTCGCCGCTTCCGTCATCGCCCGCCGTTGAAGCTGGCCGCCGCCATCACCGCCTTCTCCTACTGCCGCTGCCGCTTTGCCTACCCGTATCTCCTCACGGGGAACTCTCTCTTCTCCCGCATGGAGATACGCAAACCAACCACACTCGCTTGTTTTTCTCTGTATGAATATTTGCGCTGGATGTGTGTGTATTTCCTTTTCTCTAAATAGATTGCTTATTTCATATTGGAGAAACGTCTAGGCTCATAAAAAAGTTCTATAGAGGCAAGCGAACATGCATCTTTACCGACACGAAGCTTTCTTTTTACTGCATTTATGTTAACTAAATCTTCAAGGACTTAGCATATTATCTCCTAGACCGAGTTAAACACAGTAAAGGCTGTAAAGCACAAGTTCATAGCTTTGAATAACTCTAGATATGCCTTCCTTTATCGCTTCTACGAGCCTAAAAAATAATCAAACAACATGATCCCTATCGTATTCATTACTCTCTTCCACCACTATTCCTTCTTCAGCAGAGCTGGAGTGTCAAACAAGTTCGATTGTTCAACTATACATGCTCCAAATCAAAAGCTAATAAGAGAAAGAATTAAAGAGCTTCAAATTGTATTTTATCTGAAGCAACCAAATCACGTGCTTTATCATCATATCATATACATAGAGAACTTACACATCATACACCACCATAGAAACCTCTATACCTACTTATATCAGGTGCCTAATACAATAATTTCATGAACAGCTATCACTTACAAGTTAATCTGCATCTCATTTATAACTAATTCTGCCACTTCGTTACATAAATTTGTGTAAAAAAAACGCACTTCTCAAATTTCATTCAGAAATTACTGCAACACGAGACATTGGGTCGTCATAACCAAATTCCCTAGCTGCAGCCCCTTCCGTGGCCTGATGAGAAAGTAGCTGAATAAGAATGTCAATTTACTATAAAATCAGATTTACTTAAGTTGATATTGCCTTCTTTTTCCTTTTCCTTTTTGTTTTGATTTTTGGATAAGTCATGAGACAGATCTGTGTTTTGAGTCTTATCTCAATATCGTCTTATGTTTCCCAACAGCGGTTCTGGGCTGGAAGTAGTGTTGGTAGGAACCAAGATATGGTGTCTCAATTACAAAGCTCGGGCATGATGAGATCGAAGAAAGTAGCAGAAATAATGGAAATAATTGATAGTGCTTTGTTTGTGCCAGCGGGTGAACAACCCTATCTTGATAGTCCTATGCCAGTAGGCTACCATGCTACGATTTCTGCTCCTCATATGCATGCAATGTGCCTCGAGTTGTTGCAGAACCATTTGAAGCCCGGCATGTGCGCACTCGATGTTGGTTCAGGTAAATATATATATTCTTCCAGTCGCTTAATGTTACGAGGTTTATTATATTATAGTTGACGTCATTATGGCGCATCCTCATTTCGGCCACTTTGTTAGTTATTGTCCTTATGGTAACTAAATGTTGGTGAGAAGCTTTTGTATCTTTGACGGGAAATTTTATTTCTGTCGAAAATTTTCCAAATTCATATAGAACGGTCGGACCAGAAGGGCATGCTGTTGGAGTCGAACATATCCCGGAGTTAGTAGTCTTCTATTGAAGTATCAAAAAGAGTGCTGCAGCTCCCCTACTTAAAGAAGGGTCCCTCTCAATCCACGCTGCAGGTATTTCTTCATTTCTTTGTAATTTTTCAGATCATCGTCATATACAGAAAAAGATGTCTTGTTGATTTGTTAGAACCCTCTTAGTCGTGTCACAATCTACACTAATCACTCGTATAACTACGTGATAACAGATGGCAGGCACGGCTGGCCAGAGCATGCGCCTTATGATGCTATTCACGTTGGAGCAGCTGCACCGGAAATCCCTTCAGCACTTATCGAGCAACTGAAGCCGGGTGGCAGATTGGTGATCCCAGAGGGGAATGTCTTCCAGGATCTGCAAGTAGTGGACAAGAACGGGGATGGCAGTCTAAGTGTCCGGAGCAAGACCTCAGTGCATTACGTTCCATTGACAAGCCGAGAAGCTCAGACCCAAGGGCAGCAGTACTAGGTATAGTTATGTATATACTATGAATTAAGAGACTAGGTTCCTAAATTGCAGAAGTCCGGTCTTGGCAGAACAGAAAAGATTATCTGCATCATGCGTTGTCTGAATGCATTTAACATCGATCATCGTACATTTGATTGTATGGAATCATCAAATGCTCTCTGGGTTCTTTTAACGTAAAACATAAATAATCTATACCCAAGAGCAAAAGTTAAACTTGGGTTAGGTGTTTCGCATTTTCCTGATTATGTGACCAAATATTTGGTAAATCAGCATTCAGTCATTGATGCGATACTTCACCCCTTTATCAGTGAAACCAATAAGCCATTAATAATCAGTAATGGGTGAACTCTCTCGTATCAAAGTAACAAAAGAAAACTAGACAAGTGAAATAGACTTCCGAAGCTTGGACAGGATTCGAACCTATAGTCGAATATAATGAACTCAAAATCCCATCACGAAAAGGCATGTAACACAACTACTTGCTTCATCAAAACCTGCCACGGGTTTGTCTTTCTAAGGCAGCATTTACTTTGATCGGCCTCCCATCCAAAGTCTGCAGCAAGGCCATTGCAGATTATTAGCTCAACAGCAAGCAACAGATATATTATTTCCAAGTGGAATACACACACTGCATAAATTGATTAGCGAATATCACTTCGCAATCTAAAGTATGCGCATCTTTTTAGAAATATTTCATACTTTAAATGAACACAAAAGGGCTCACTTTTATTATAGCAAAAAGTTGTGTTGGCAATCTGAAATTTGCAAAACAGGAGTTGGCTTTGATTTTACTACAAATTTTCATGAAAATTTCTTGTTGCGAACACAGCTTTTCAGTACCCAAAGAGAGGGTTGTCCTAGATTTGAGAATGAAGTCAATTTATTGGACACTATTCTGTCATTATTGAAATAGTTCTAAAAACGTGCATATTTTGGGCTAAAAAGTGATAAACCCTAAATTAATCATTGTCATCAAACAAATGTTAGATATTTAGTGGTCTTGTATTTAGTCAGAAAGAGCAAAATGATTCACCTCTCCATCAAGGCAGGAAATGGCATCATTCATCTCAGACTCGGTCGACATCTCTACAAAGCCAAAACCACGCGATCTTCCAGTTTCCCTGTCAGAGACTACCCGTGCACTAACAACCGCACCGTGCTCGCTGAAAAGCTCCTCAAGACGGCCGCTATCCACAGTCCACGGAAGGTTGCCAACATATATTCTGTGACCAGGCTCTCTAGGAGCACGTTCCGGCCGTGATCCTTTAGGAGCAGCAATGTTAACCGTCAAGAACCGGCCGTCCATATCCTGTTCAAGAAGGGAAAAAGAAGGAAAGTTAAACACTGCGGAAAACCATCAAGGTAGATACATTTCTTGCTCATATGGAAGATACTAGTAGAAGCGTAAAAATATTGTATCATGTGGTGCAGCATTATATGACATTGATTGCTAATTGCAAGTTTAAGAGCTTCCAAACGACCATAAAGTCAAAAGAGCAGCACAAAAGGCAACAGAGATAACTGACTCATATCAAATTAGACAGAATTCGACTATTTGAAAGGGGGTATAATGTAATGCAGTCCAGAGTTCCTATTCCTACATGCATAACAAACAGCAACCTCAAACAACTACGAAACTTACATAACGACTGAACAACTCCACGGCCTTCTCAGCCTCTTCCACAGTGCTCATTGTCACAAAACCAAACCCACGGCTATTACCAGTCATCCTATCATATATAACCTGCATAAAGCAACAAAACAATCAACAAATGCGAAATGCAACAAACTCACCCCAACGTTACACATAAATTTATGCTCTGCATCACATCCCATGCTAAAAGAGGTCTAATTTTCCCACTCAAACATTAGATCAAAGAAAATCTTCCAAGAATGAGTAGCTCATACGAAAATCAAACATAGTAAACTCACACCACACATTTCACATAGAAACGCATCAAATTAATCCATTCTGCATACCCACTCAAAATCATGAGACAGGAGATATCTTCAAAGCCAACAAACAATCAAGAAAATCTACACATAACTATCATATAGCATTTCAAATCGAAAGAACATCAGATGTATCAAATTCATCCATTCTGCATTACAATTCACAACACAACCCACAAAATTATGGAGGAAAATAAATCTTCATAGCCAAAAGCAAAAAAAAAAACAGCCATGAAAGTCCAAAACCACAAACTCAACCTATATAAAACCCATCAAATTTCATCCTTTCTCTATCACAACCCATTCAAACATTTCCAACTTTTCCCACTCAAAATCACAGAGATAAAAGAAATCTCCCAAACCAACAAGAAAAACAATTATACCTCAGCAATCTCAACAACTCCAGCCTGCTCAAAGAGCAGACCCAATCTCTCACTATCAACATCAAAAGGCAAATTCCCTACATACACTTTCGCCCCCTCCGGTGGCTCGACGACGAAACCCCCCTCACCCTCTTCTCCTTCGGCCCCACTTTCATCAGTCACAGCCGCATCCCAGCTCAAATTCCCCTCAATTTCTTCAAGAACTGCCGGAACATCATCACCTAGAGCTGACAAAACGTTTTTCTCCTTCCTTCTGAGATAGAATAAAGAAGTGACAGAAAGTGAGGATAAGGACTTGCAGTAAAGCTGGAATTTCGCGGGTTTATACGGAATGGAGAGATAAGGGCGAGAACATGAGATTTTTGATGGCGTGAAGAGCGTTGGGCTTGAAATCAACGCAGTATTTGCTGCAAAAGCCATTGTTTTTGCAGAAATTGTAAAGATAGAAAGGAGAAGAGGAGGAAGGGGTTTGGAAGGCTTTGTGGTGAATGGGTCTTGAAAGGGTTTCAAGAATAAGGATAAGGGGTACCATTATTCCTATTTATTGATCTCTTGCTTTATTTATTTATTTTCCCTTCTTCTTCTTCACTTTGAGCACATCTATTAATCGTTCCTTAGTCGTTCCTTAGTTAGGCTTTACATCACTTTTTTCCATCTCTTAACACCAATAATATTATTATTTATTCATCTATTTCTTTCGCTATTCACAAGTCATATTCTTTAATTTATTTATTTCTTTCTTATTTCATATATTTTGGGATTGTAAATATAATTTAATCGATATGCTATTTAATTATAAATACAGTTTTCATTAAAATTTAAAAAACTACATAGTTAAAATAAAAAATTACATAATTGAAATTCTAAAATTTCATTATTGAAAGTCGAAAATTACCTAATTGAAATTATAAAATTAGATAGTTAAAAACTATAACTAAGTTAATTTTTACCCAACTTTCTGTTGAGATTTTTGATATACCGACTTGTATCCATCCCAAAGTATATGCTTCAACAGAATTCACACAAGGGTAGATTAGAAACCTCTGGTAAAATGATCGTCTGTCACCCGACAGATAAAGTACATTACAAAGTTCAGGGATTGTCAACTTACTCATTCAGTGATTTTGGCACTGGATGTTCCCAAAATGCGTACTATTAGGTCGGCGGTGTATGTCAAATTGTTCATCATTCATATGCGACGTGTCTTTGTTGTATGCTTTGAACAACAAATTACACTACAAGCTCTCGCTTGCCTTATCGAGTGTTGTTTGAACACCGCCAAAATCTTCCTCTGCCACACTACTCGAGGTTGCCGCCTTCATTTTACTTTTGCGATTCGCCGCTTTAATCCAATGGGACAGCGCCTTGTCAACTCCAAATTCACGCTCTCGCTCTCACCGTGTCGTCGCTCGAAAAGTTTGAAACTGACCCCGCCGATTGTGGAGTATTAGCCTATCAGAGGTGTGCTTTGTGCGCTTCGATTAGGCCGATTCTCCGCTACCCACCCACTTCTCAAAGTGGCGCACCTTCTGTCAAGTCTTGAATACTTGAAAGGCTTGTCGTCATCATGATGATAGATGGACATCACCTCTCGAAGAATATTTGTCTCGCTTGAGCCGCTCCCACATTCTTTCTCTCAGTTGTTGTAGATGGCGAAAAAAATTGGATTTCCGGTTTGACTCGTTCGAAATGGGATCGAATAATCTTTTATGTGCGTGATGGGGTGCCTGTCGGGCGCAAAGAGTTATACGCAGTAGCAACTCTCTCACAAAAAACCTTTGGGCTTTTTTTTGGGTTGGTTGCCTACGGCCAAATTTTCGCTCGTATCGACATACAGTTCGAATATCCAAAGTGTTTCGTTAAGGGTGTACCGTGCTCATAGTTCCAGCCGTTTGCAATGCTCCGCCCCTTGAAAAGTTGGATATTTTCCAAGTCTTCGATGGGGATGTAGTATGGACCTTAAGGAGTCATCGAGTGGGGATTCAACAACGCGGCATATATTGTTTATTTCAAATGGTACGGATTTTGGATCATGGCCTTGGTCCATAAACCAATTGAAAAAAAATTGGTCGTCATTGGGAGGAGAAGAAGACATAGTTGTTGTAGGAAATAGAAGAAGAAGAAGAAGAAGATGATGATGATGATGATGATGATGATGATGATGATGATGATGATGATGATGATGATGATGATGATGATGAATGGGGTAAAAATGAAGTGTGGGAGATGAGGATATTTATAGGACTGAATGAGGTAATTAAAAAAAAAAAAAAAGTGAACTACAAAATTGGTTCCTGAAGATAGGGGGTTGCACCTTTGCGGTACACGAAGTCCAAAAAATCACGAAATACCCCATTGGACTCCAAAAAATTACATTTCAAGTATCTTGACATAAATTTTGTTTCTAAAATGTCCTTGAACCCTTCAAGGATACAAATATCTTTTTCAATTTATTTCAGCTGACATTTTAAAATATCATAATCGGTATTTAAGTATTAGGAAAATATCATAACATATCTAAGTGGGAAAAAATGTGAAAAAATATATACATTAATATTTTTATATATAATCCTTCATGCTAATTTCATTAATCCTTCTTGCTTTCATGGGACATTTTTTTACATTTTAATTATTTTTTCTTCAGTTTCAATCTATTACTTTTTAGTTTTATTATAAAATCATTAATTAAAATCTACTAATTCGATCGAGATATATAATTATTTTTATATTTAATTGATAATTAATTATTAAGGTTGGTGAATCTATAATTATTGTATACGATACCTACAATAATTTACGATTAATGTTTAAAAAGTAACATTTTTTAAGAATAAAAAGTAAGATTTATGATCATCAATTAACTAAGAAATAAATAAAAAATTAATTGGGAAAGCAATATACTTAGCACTAAACCTTAGTTGGATTAAATTTATATATTTTCATATGATGTAAATAATTGGTGTCATTTTGGCAATATAGGCAAGTAAAATCAACCCACAAAATAAATGATAAATGAGACTTGAAATATTATCACGAGTACACCCGTTATGCAGCGCACAAGATAAATTGAGTTATATACGTATTTTGTAAAGATATTACTATATATATCAAAGGATACAGTTATCAATGTCAATTGAGCTAGTCTTCTTGGTTTTAGATTATTTTCGTTTTAGACCAATCGAACTGAATATTTATTGGATTAAGTTTTTTTTTGTTCTATTCATAGACACCAATTTATTACATTATATGAAAAAATTTAAATTTAATACAACTGGGGTTTAGCGCTAAGTATATTGCTTTCCCAATAAATAAAAAATTAATTGGGCAAACAATATACTTAACGCTAAACCCCAGTTGGATTAAATTTATAATTTTTTCATATAATGTAATAAATTGGTGTCTAGGAATAGAACAAAAAAAAAACTTAATTAAAAAAACATTTAGTTCGATTGGTCCAAACGAAAATAATCTAAAATCAAGAATACTGGCTCAATTGTCATTGATAACTGTGTCCCTTAATATATATAGTAATATCTTAACAAAATACGTATATAACTCAATTTATTCTGTGCGTTGCACAACAGGCGTATTCATGATAATATTTAAGTCTCATTTATCATGTATTCTGTAGGTTGGTCTTACTTGCCTAAATTTCCAAAATAACACCAATTATTTAGCGCTAAGTATATTGCTTTCCCAATTATTTTTTTATTTATTTCTTAGTTAATTGATGGTCATTTAAATCTTACTTTTTATTCATAAAAAATATTATTTTTTAAACATTAATTGTGAATTATTGTAGGTATAGTATACAATAATTATAGATTCACCAACCTTAATAATTAAATTTCAATTAAATATAAAAAAATAATTATATATCTTGATCGAATTAGTGGATTTTAATTAATAATTTTAAAATAAAACTAAAACGTAATAGATTGAAACTGAAGAAAAATTAACTAAAATGTAAAAAATATCCTATGAGAGCAAGAAGGACTAATGAACTTAGCATGAAAAATTATATATAAAAATAATAATTTACATATTTTTCATATTTTTTTCCAATTAGGTACCTGTTATGATATTTTCCCCATACTTAAGTACTTGTTATGAAATTTTAAAATATCAGCTGAACATTTTGGGAACAAAATTTATGTCCAGGTACTTGAAATGTGATTTTTTTCGAGTCAAATGGGGGTAATTCGTGATTTTTTCGACTTCAAGTACCGCAAAAGTGCAACCTCCTATCTTCAGGTACCAATTTTGTAGTTCAATTTTAAAAAAAAAATTGAAGATGCCAACTGAAAATAGGGAAGAAAGAAAAAAAAGTTAAAAAATTAAAATTCCTTCGAAATTAAAAAAATATAAAATCGGCCAAAATGAGGTGCACTCGCATATCTTGCGAGTGGGAAAAAACATGCGACTCTATAGGAAGAGAAGACGATTAGCGTGCGGGGAATGGCCCGCGTCTTTCCTCTCTACCGTGGGTCGTCCCGTGTTTCTCTCTTTGCAATGTTGCTCGAGGCCGTCTCGCTCAAGTGAGACGCACGTGAGAATTCTTGCTAAGGATTTCTCGAGTAGGCTAACCTAAAAGGTAGATATTTATCACTTTTTATAATATATTTATCACATTTAGATGAAAATAAAACAATTTTCAATAACTCTTTTAGAAATTATATTGATACTCCATTTTGTTTTAGTAAAAGTGATTGTTGAGGCAATATTTAATTATTTTTCCGTCCGGTTTTTATATTTGGCTAGAAAAAAAAAAATTCACACATATTAAGGTAATTATCTTTTTGAGTTGAATTCTAATATAACCAAAGTGAGATAGCAAAGGTATAAAATATTCACTAATATAAAAAATGTAAAACATAATAACATTTATTGTTTTGCTGCGTGTTTCATAACTGAAAATACTTTAGATTGTGAATTAAAGGTTCTTTGTCTACAATTCACAATTGTGAGTATTCGTAGTTGCGGATTATTTGTTGGGTATAATTTACAACTCCAAATATTTCCGATTGTAAATTAATGAATTTTAATTATAATTCACAACTAAGAATACTCTCAATGGAATTAGTGGTTATTGATTATGTTTCACAATTGAGTGTATTTTAGTGGTGCATTAGTATTTGTTTTGGCTATAGTTCACAATTACGAATATTATTGAGTTATGAATTAGTGATTAAACGAAATAATTTAATATAGTTATCATTTTTCCGGTGTTAAACAATAATTTTATTATGATAACGCCTACTTGACTCATTTGTATATTAAAAGAAAACTTATTTTTAACAAGATAAATTCATAAAAAAAATGTAAACTAATCAAAAGTAAGGGATAATTCTATAATTTATACTAAAATATAAGGAAGTCACAACCTACAGATAGTCGGTTGTAAAATGGTGAAAAAATAACATTAATTCACAACATAACCAACGTTTCGTTGTGTATGGTGATAAAATAAAGTTAATTCGCAACTTAGCTTTAGCCTAGTTGGGAATTACCCTTATTTTATCACCATTCACAACTAAGCATTAGTATCTTAGGCAAAAAACATATTTTCAACTTTTATGCAAGGAAATACAAATGGCTCAAGCCGCATAAGTTCTAGCACTAGATTTAATGATGATGATGATGATGATGATGATGATGATGATGATATCATCATCATAATAATAATAATTACATATAAATTTTTAGATCATGTAATTTTTGAAATTCATTACATTATTTTGGGTTGTGTACATCAACGTGTGTTTTGTAATATATTTTTCAAGTTTTCAACGCGGGAATTGTTCTAATTATATAAAATAATAATGAAATAATATAAATTAATTTATACATCATAAATAACTAATTAATTTTGAATGATTCACTTGTAAATCATGTATTTTAATTAGTGAAAGTATTCTCTTGTAGTCTTGAGCAAGACAATATATTAGATGCATTTAAAAAACATATTATTTCTTTATAACAAATATTAAAATTGTATTGAATATTATTTTGATGTCATAAAAAAGGTCGTTGACCTTACTAAGCCACAATATA
>JAYDZE010575145.1:0-11563 GCA_034509125.1 Monilaria moniliformis
TCTGCCACCACAAGTTTATGTACTTATTTCAACAACTATACAATATAAACAAAAGTAACGGTTGTGAATTAAAAAAAAAAGGTTCGGCTGGGTCAAACCCGGACCCGGGTCGGATTTGACCCGCGCTCCGTGCGCGCACGTGTGCACATGTTCCTGCCTTATATATATATATAGGGTTGAGATCCAGTCAATACAGTTCATTACATAGTATATATATCCCAATATTAGACTACACACATGGTAGCCTTTTTTTGCGTTTTATTCTTTTTGTTTCTTTGATTTTCTTTTTCGATTAATTTTTCTTTTCCTTTATTTCTCTGAAAATTATTTCTCCGGCGAGATACTGCCGGAGGCGATTTGCTGCATGAGTTGTGCTGGGCAGGCAATGGTGGCGTTTATATATGCACTTTTGCGTTCGACATTATGCTTGTGTGCAATATCATGCATTTTTGTGTTTGACATAATGCGTGAAAATTAGAAAAATAAGAAAAATTTAAAAAATGTGAAAATTCTGAGCGAGATCTATGATCCAAATTTAGATCTATATATACTGCCTAAAGAAGTGGAATATATATGATCTATTCTGTGATTGTCCCATCGTTTATTAGGGTTTTCGAAAATGTCCTAGTCTACCAAATTTAACAAGTTCCTACCTAATGTAACTTATTTTTCTTATTTATATCCCATAGAAATTTCCCGACACCAAAAAATATAACATGTATTACCGAAGGTTGGAAGTGGCATATCCACGCTGATATGTAAAATGAAGTGGCACCAATTTAGGATGGGCTGCGCTCTGAAATTAAAGGCCCGAGGAAAATAGACTTGGTCACCCTAACCCAACTTTACATGCAATTGGCCCGTGGACCAACCACTTTGCTGATTCTAATGCTGTGGACCAACCATCCAAATGAGCAAATATAAAAACAAACTATTCATGATTATAATGCATCTATAATATTTTTCCTGACTCCAAAATTTAAACCTTTTCCCTACCCATAAAATGGTGACTTTAGTGTTGACAAGTTCTAGTTCAAGTAGCAAATTCGAGGTATCAAAAGACTCTTTTTAATTGAGAAGTTTTGGTTCGTTCCGAATTAAATGTGGGTTGTAATGGGTTGTAATTTATATATATATATATATGGTCATAATTTGTGCTAGTCTAATTATAAGATAGAACTATTTTAAATTCTTTATAATACATTAACTTGAATTCATAATATAATATGTATATTGTATTTAGAAAATGGTGACTTAAGAAAGTGCAAATAATTTTGAACCCACGATCTAACCAGTTGAAAAGTACACATGCCCAGTGAAAAATATCGAATACAATGCTCTCGAGTTGCTCTTCAAGATTCGAATAAACAAAGTATCTATTTTTTTAAACTGCCATATGTTTGACTTGCTTGGGATAGTGAATTAGCAAAATTTGTAATTTCACAAGATAAAATCAAGCAACAAATGGAGACAAATAGATTAGGTGACCCAAAAATTTAAGGATGAGTAACTTTATGGCATGGGGATGGCAAATTAGCAATATATATTATATACTATATACTATATACTCTACCTTACCTCTCTCTAGTATACAACTTTATTTTTCTGAAAGTTACATAAATTCAAATTTATCACTGATTTATGGTTGCCACTTAGCACTCTCAATTCCTGTTGTAGACTGGGGATGAAAGATCACTATATCTCCACCACCCAATTTCCATTTCTAGAGGGTAAAATTCAAAATAAAGATAAAAAAATATTTTTTCATTAACATTTTTATGTATTAAGAGTGTTTTTGACTTTATCAACTACTTGACATATCATATTGCTTGATTAAGAGTAGAATCTTTTTTTCATAGCTAAGGCATATAATTTACAAGAACTTACGTAATCTAATAAATTAAAGATAAAATGAACTCAACAAAATAAATAAATTAAAGATTCAATTGTTAGAGTAGTGTATCGGTCTAAAACTGTGAAAGCGAAAGAGGTCCAGTGACAAATAAATATGTTGTCACATCTTATCTTGACAACCTTATCCAGAACATGAAATGGCATTGTGTATGTATACTATCACTATCACATAAACAAAATTAAATAATACAAGACTGGCCAATACATGAATGAAAGGCCACTGCTAGATTATATATATAATATATATATGCTAAAAAGATTATATAAGAATGTAAGTTTAAAATGAGATAGCTTAGATTTATTTAAAAAGATCGAGATAATACACCAACTTCAGACGATTTTTTTTTTTATATTTTGCATATATCATGACTTTTAAGAATTGTCACCTAATAAATGAATTTTCAAATATTTACAATTGTATCGCGATTCAAGTTCTTGGAGAGTTGATGAAAATGAAGAGATGATATAATAAAGATTCGATATTGCACCATCTCTATTTTCAATTAGTCGAAGATATAGTTTATAATTATAATATTGGTTGCAATCAAATGTTCAACTTGTTAGGCCAGCATCTTATAAATCAATTAAATTTACGCAAGCCGTTTATTTATCAACGGACTTATGAATTCTGCTTCTTCAATTCTTCTTGTGGACTCTGAGAATTCTGATTCTACAAAATATGTTTATTTTGAGGGAAGACCGTAATAAATAAATCTTAATTAAACTCTATATATGGCATAGATAGTAATAGTATGAATGACTAGTATGTACCATTTGCTTGCACGTCCTTGACTGTTTGATATTCTTATTTTTCCAGTTTACAAATTTATACTGTAATCAAATTATAATTTTAAGTTGCTAGTTTATTAAAGTTTTGGAGTTTGCAGGCGTTCCAACGATAGAAAGGGACGACAAGGTAGTGGTAACCTGCTCCTGCACAACAATAAACAAATAGAAAAATGTCAGTAAATAAAAATAAACTAACATTTGAAATAGGTGCAAATCAAATTTTATTATCGTATAACCGTTAGAAAAAAAAGAAAGAAAAACTGGTAATGCTCTTATGATATTAAAATTGTCTGGTAACAGCTTAACTTTAAATGCTTGTTTTGTGGGTCGCTATTTACTGAATTTTCATTCATAATTATGATTATATAAATTAATTAATATTGCTGTACAAATACTGTCCAAGTGAAAAAAACACGTCGCCTCCTTCTCCGATCAAATTGGGTCTTCGCTCGCCGGAGCTAAAACATCCGTCCCCGTTCAATAACCTTCTACCGGCACCGCGCTCTTCCGTCATCGCCGCAACTAGCAATTCACACCTTCAATTACCACTTAATTAAGCCATCGACATGCCCGATAGCCGGCTAGGGCGCGGCCGGAACTCGCCGCGCCGCCGCTGGTTGTGGGAAGAGGGGCGGATCAAAGCCGCCAGTGCTCTCATCACCAAATCCCCCTCCACGGTTCCGATCCTCACCAGCGAATTCTTCATAGCAGACCGCCGCAGAATCAATCGGCTGGAGCTCCCGCATGACGGCGCCCGCGAGCTGTTATTCGAAACCTGGCCGTTGCCGCCGGCGGCTGCCGCTTTGTGTAAGCTGCATCGGAATGAGCCGGGGTGGTTTGTAGGCGAGCACATGCACGTCCTCCTATGAGGAGCCGCACCGGCCGGGGGCTTCTCGGATCGGCTGGAGAATGAGACGGTCTGGTTCCGAGAACCGGACCGGTCCAGGGAGAAGCTGATCGAAGGGCTTGTGTAGTTGTAGAGGTTTACGCGGGTGGGGGAGGCCGGTCTGCGGAAGGAGCGTGGCGAGGTGAAGGCGGAGGTGGATGCGGAGGCGAAGGAAGAGGAGTTACGCGGCGGTGATTGGGCGGGGAAGTGGCGGTTAAATGTTGGGGAAGGGGAAACGGACCGAATGACCGGTCCGCTAGATTTACGAGCTGCATGAGCCGCCATTTTTATCCGGCTTTGTTTGGAATCTGTAGTGTAGAGAGAGGACTCTTTTCTAAGGAGTGTAGAGAGAGGATTTTGAGTGGTGATTTTGGCAAACCTGACTATACGAATGCTATGTATTTATAGTGGTGGGAAAAAGGCAGTGGTGGTTTCCGAGGGGCCGGGGCTGCTTGTTTGGTAATATTACTTTTCTATTTCTGATTTTTTCGCAGCCCATAATCTCTTTTATATTGCACTTGTGGCCCCTCGTTCTAGAAAAAAATTAAAAATATGGTTGAACGCTTTTTTGTAAATAAAATTGTTGGGAAATCAATTTCCCTTTTATGTTGGTGACCGTAGTCTATCTTTTTTTTTTGTTATTTATATTTTTTACAATAATAAATGGAGAATTGATTTATTAATAACTGGTATCAGAATCTAGTTCAGATCTCTTGATATTCTAAATATGCTTGTGGTTGAAAATGTTGAGTTTCTGATGTGGATATTCAATTAAGGTGGAAAAACGAACATAAAAGCGACTTCAAGTTCACTTAAATTTGACGTGGAAAAATTTGATGGAAGAATCAACTTTTGCTTGTGGCAAGTGCAAGTCAATGATGTGTTAATACAATCTGGCGTACACAAGATTCCAAGAGATATGTCAGGTTCAACTGGAGATACAAACAAGAAAGATTTTGGTATGAGTGATGAAGATTGAGATGATTACGATTTGAGGGAGACAAACACAATACATCTATTGCTTGGCCAAGAATGTTCTTGCAAATGTAAATGAGATTTCATACACGAATGAGTTGTGAGAAAAACTGGAAGCTCTATACCAAGCAAAGGGCATTTCAAATCGACTGTACCTGAATGAACAATTTCATACCTTACGGATGGATGTATGAGCGAAAATTTCAGATCATTTGAGTAACTTTAATGACATTATCTCTGAACTAGAGACAATTGGAGTGAAAATAAAAGATGAGGATAAGGCATTAAGGCTCATCTTATCTCTTCCATGTTCCTATGAGCACATGAAACTAATTTTGATGTATGAGAAGGAAGCTTTAATTTTTGCGGAAGTCATATGAAAACTTCTTTTCAAGGAGATAAGATTGATGAGTGAAGGGTAGACTTCAACAAAAATTTCAGCATTGACGACTATTTTCAAAGGGATGAAGACGGATTTCAAGAGTGTTGTTTGTTGGAAGTGCGAAAAATCGGGGCATAAGCGAAACTGTCCAAATGGAGCAGTGTCGGCAAATAGCTCCGAACAAGAAGCTAACATCGTGAAAGATGACGCCTTATGAGGACATGTACATTCTTATGGCATGTACAACTGCCATGATGAGGGTGTGGTGATGTTAGTTGGACCACATGTGCATTAATTTGGCATGGATGCAAGGTTTGTGGTAAAAGTTGTGTTGATGGTTGAAGAATTTATAGGAGTGCCAAAAGCTAGAAGTTGCACCATATTTTTTCAGCAAGTTTTTCGACGTGTGCTGGAGAAATTCTTAGAATGGTTGATTCTAAGTGTTCTACTCATATGGTGGAGTATGTTTATTCCCTTTTTTAGGATGGTTGTTCTTTGAGTTAAAAATCATGCTTCTCGGTGAAGACAATGTGTTTTATTTTATTTTAACAAAGCGAAGATTGCTAGAATTTTGCTTTTGTTAAAATAAAAGGATTTTGACCCACATTGGTAGTGTAACCAAAGTGGCAAAAGTTTCTTTAGCTATTTAAAAAGTTCAAGGACCTTTGATGCAATTATATCATTCAATATTTTAAAATTTTGTGATTAACTCTAGTCAAAATTCTTTGTTCTTTCTCTTGTGAAACAATTTTGAAAGGGTGAGAGTTTTTTAAGACTTATAATAATATAGTCGGATCGAGATGAGAGAAATATTATATGATTGTATAAATTTATCATATAGTGATGTTTCCTTCGTGAATTGTGATTTTTTTTCTAGATTTAGTGTTTTTCAAATTAAATTTTTATATTGATGATTATTATCTATCTTCTTCTTATTTCTTATCCTTTTTATTTTTCCCAAGAACCAACAAAGAGTTGATTTTACAACAAAATGAAATTAAGTGTACTTCATCACTAAGCGTCAAGGTTAAGTGGCCTAATAACGCGTTTTAACCTTGTCCTACCTTTGCTAGTGTAAGCTATAGCTTATTTGACTTCAAAATTGCTCTCTTATGGGAATAACTAATTAGTTAATAAACAAAATATCCTTTTTCCCCACAAATGGGTCCGAGAATCAAAAGATGTGCAAGGGAATTAAGTACAATTTGACAAACTATTTTATTTTAATTAGTGTTCATTATATGTATGAATCATAAATAAAAATTAAAAAATTAATATAAAAAGTGAAGTGTGTAACACAGTCTTTACAGCCCAACTTCTAAGATAGTGTAATTACAACACTATTTCACCTTGCAATCATATTTTCTCTACTAAAACTAGGTTGGTTCATTATTATATGCGAGGACAAAACTTTGATAACAATAAACTTTACAATAAACTTTACATCTTTACGCAATAAATTGGAAAAATATCCTTGTGGTCAAATATATAAAATATAAGAAAATAGGGGGGGCCCTATGTGAAATTTGACATATATATAGCAAGTGGTATTCACATTTTAATTAGTGTCATAAAAGTTAGGAGCAAAATGTGGATTATTGTCCAAGTAAACTCAACCATAGTTTAGAAAGACATTGGAAAGGCAAAACAATGGGCTGTCAGCCCATCACGATGGACGAGCAAAACGACAAATCACATAGCCGTTTGATTACCAACCTTTCTCTTGTGGGGGCGCATTTTAGTATATGGGATATATGCCACGTACGCCCCTCTTATTTGGTGACTCACTCTTGATAGATCCCACGTATTTGAGTTGGTACTATTTTTTTATATGTTTTATTCTTATAAAATAATAACCTGCAATTCAAAAGTTTGGTAAAAAAATAATCTGCAAATGATTTATATTCGGGCAATATTATTTGTGGAACAATATGATGGGGTGCTGATGATGATCATGTGCGGTTGTTCCACTCTTGTCCATTCAGATCGGGGAATATACGGCTTTTTAATTTTTTTTTATTTTTTTTGGCGCCTTTGTGAAGCTAATTAATCAAAAGTTTTGTGAATAATCATGGAACATTAGCATGCAATTATAAGTCTCATCATGATGATGTTATTTGTTAATTTAGGGTGGTTGGGGGTATTATAGTTAGTGATTGCTAATTAATTATTGGACCAGGACGATGTATTAGTCGAATATGGAATGTTACTACACGAGTGAAGCATATAAATAAGTATAGAACTTGTAACTTGTATTTTGAACACATTTGGTCAATATATGAGATAGATATTAATAAGAGTAGTAGTGTTTTATTTCCTCAATTTTTCGTGTATTTCAGAAATTATTTTTCATTTTCATAAATTTATAAAATATTTCCAATTTTCAATTTTTTCCTATAAAATGTCCCGCCGTGCAATATTTGGTGACGAAAAGCTGACTCATATCACCAGTGTCTGAGGTGATCTTTTAGAAAAATGTAAACAAAAAAGGAATTTATAATATTTTATGTCCTCAACTTTCAATATATTTCAGAATATATCCCTAACTTTTAGAGTATTCTATAAAATGTCCCAAATTTTCAGATTATTCTAGAAAATGTCTCCAACTTTCATTCTTTCATAAATATCACGCTATACAAAAAAGATTCACACTCACGCATGTACACAACCTATAAATGACCCGAACCTTCGATCTACTAGTGGAAGGAAAAATGCATTCATCTAATTTATCAAGTTTCAAACACCGTTATATATTGATAAATTATATTTATAAATTAATAGATTTAACTTAATTAGGTCATTTTTTTATGACTGGAAAGAAATGACGATGAATTTATAATAAATTGAAGATATAATCTTTTAAAAATATTAAAAATATTGTCTAGATGATAAATTAATTAAAATTGTGAATGAATTGAAGGCTTCTTTTTGTGTTCAGTGAAAGTTTTGCAAGAAAATTCCATCTTAGACTCAGGTGAGATGAATAAGCTTTTCATTACATATATTGTATAGATGGACTTTAATGGAAAATGTTGAAAATTAGAGGTTTTTTTTATATTAAAAATGAAAATTGGAGATATTTATGGAATACGTTAAAAGTTGGGAACGTAAGACACTATTAATCTTTTTTTTTTTTTTTACTATAAAAGTTTCACCTCATAAACTAGCTAGATGAATCAACTTTATGTCTCCAGATCTTGTATAGCGAAATATTTTACGACAAACACTAATAGTTGAGGGTACTTTATGAATTTATAAAAGTTGCGACATTTTTTGAAATATGTTGAAAGTTGAGAATCTAAAACACTATTAATCCATATTAAGATACGTCCTAACACATTTTTATCTCTTCGGTATATCCACGTGGCAAATACATTTCTCTATAAGCAAGTAGCTCTGAAGATCAAACCCCATTACTCCTCTTTCCTCAAATAATAAAAAAACAGTAATCTCAAGAAATATTCAAAGATCGTTCAAAAAGAAATTTTTAAAAAAAGAATATGATGATAGATAAAGACCAAACTCGCATATATATATTTTTTATCCAAAAATCTCAGTTCATGCTAACTGTTAATTTAACCCCCTTAGTTATTATAATAAAAAATAGCAGAAAGCTAAAACTTAAAAATTTCTTTAGATATCATATAATGTCTTGTGCAACGCAAAAAGTGAACTTTCTTGTAATGTCATTGCACAAGTGTTTTTTGTGTGACGAGGGATATTTTGGATGAAAAATTACATTTTAAAATAAAAGATAAATAGCAAATAAAAAATAATGCATATAATGCACAATCATTGATTAAAAGTGGCGAGGGTAATGTGGACGGGAAACAGAATTTGGTATGTATATTTTTTTTATGGATGGGTTTTCAAGAGCTATAGCCTGTACCATATCAGGTTATAGAAATAAAATTTGGTGATAAAGATCTGTTGTCTGCCTATAATGATGGAAGTAGGTGCTAATTTAATGTATTATTGCCTTATGTCTTGTTAATCGCAACATGTGAACTTCATACTAAATCATTTAGACCAGATATTTTATTGGGGTTGATCATAGATTCATAATTTATCCCCCCCCCCCCACTCATATTTTTATAAAATATCTCCAAATTCATGTTTTTATTATGAAAACCTCACATTTTAAAAAGAGTTCGATTTATATCATGCATTACAAAATATAGCAACAGAATGATAAATCATCTCACCAGATTCTTAAGTGAATTATATATGAATTTTTTTCAGACCGACTAAGTTGAACAGCAATGCCACAGGAAAATTTAGAATGAAAACGAGGAAGAAATGGAGGAGTGGCATATCTAGAGAACAAGGATACGATGAACGAATTGGGAGAAAAAAGAGAGGTGGATAAGAGAAAAGTGAAGGGAGGATATTTTCCTTCTTAATTAAGCATATTATTTTTCAGTTTAAAATTTTTTGACGATGAAGCACAATGCAGTTGGTAAGACGTCTCTCATTCAACTAATAAGTCGTATATTCGAATCACCATAATAGTAAATGAGGAATCATTATTAATCTCTTTAAAAAATGAAAAAGAAAAAAAAAAGAAGAGAAGTGGAATGAGACACCAATGGTGGAGGCGGTGCTGATTCACGGTGGTGGCCTTCACTAGCTAGATTTTTAGAGGAGATGATTGGAATTTGAGAGAATGATTTCTATTACAGTCGACAAAGAGGGACATGAATGAGAGAGAAACAAAAATTTTTATTCCTTTTTCCCACTTTAAGTGGAAGAAAGTCCATATATGATTTAATATTTCGTCCCCCAAATTCTTTATACGGGGTATACATCAATTTTTTTATAAAAAAACTTGTGTTTTAAAGTGAAAATATTAGTTGTGGAATTTTTCTTAAAAAATATTGAAAATTAAGAGCAAACTATGAGTAATTACTTTTTATTTTACTGCAGATTTAATTTTTATTCACAATCCGAAATGTATAGAATAATTTTGATACTTAACATAAGATAGGATTTTTTGCTATGTAGAATTTGAATTTTGAGTGGATCTAAGATAAATTATCGAACTAAATCTAACACATTAAAATCAAATAAAATAAAATTTGAAGATAAATTTACATAATATGTATATACTAATGCCCTTTTTATTTTTGAATCAGATCCGATTGATTTTTTTAATCAGTTTTTATTATTAATGATATAATTTTATGACTAATTTATTCTCACTACATAATTTCGGATATAATTTTATACGTTATTATTTTAGAAAAAATATCATTGATTTAGATTATGGATTAATTGTCATTGATTTATCAACATATATTGGCAACAACATGTACGACTGCCACTATCATTGATTATCTTTCTCCTTTATTCCCACTAATTAAGTAACGGTTCGTGAATCAATTTTCCACAAAGTTATTTTTCTTTTTTAGAAGAGTCTGTCACTAGATTTTTCATATATAATATATTTTTTAATATACTAGTCAATTTTTTTAAACACTGATAATGTACAAAAGTATATGAGAATTTTGTAGAAAAAATTAGGATTAAGCATAATTGGCCAATTAGTTCATAAATCTATAATATAGTATCGAAACTATAAGATAACAGACAATTCAAATTTTCTTCTGTAAAGTTATAGGTTGAAATTAATAAATACTGTGATAAAATAATAATAATAATAATAATAATTAAAATTTAAGAAACACTAATTATATTAATTCATAATGAAAATTTTCAATTTAAGTTTAAGATGAAATAAGTCATTGCGCATAATCAGTAGAAATAGATATGGCCTAATGTGTGACGCATGAAAACAATTATTCAATGAAACTAATAATAGATAATTAAAATATATACCATATTTATATATGTAGATATTCTCAAAGAATTCAAAATTTTGAAAAATATATAATCAATTTATGAAAAATTAATATATTGCTTAAAACAATTATGTTAATATGCTAGATTATTTTTTTGTAAATTTTAATTATAATTTTTATATACCATTCCACGAGCCATGTTGACATTCAAGAATCAAAATTAAAATAAGCTCTGAGACATTTTTGGTTAAAATTGAACCATTTTATATTTTAATTGATATTATAAATAATCCAAGATTTTTTTTTTAAATGAAACAAATTTGAAATTTAATGCAATTTTTCATATATTCATATTTTTTAGAGTTACATAATTCTAATTGTAAATAATTAATAAGTATAGTTAAATATAGATAAATTAATTACCATTATAAAACATGTGTTATTATCAATAGAATAAATAACAACCGTCATTTCTTATACCATAAGGGGTTGTTTGGTTTGTGGGATAAAGTCAGATATAGATAGTATATCTATATGTAACAGTATATATGGTGTGTTTGGTATATATGTTAGACAAAAGCAAGGCACGTGTTATATTTTCGTGGCCCATCTCGGTGGGCGAGCTTTTCACTGTTATGTCTTGGTTTGCCTGGTTTCACTATCTCATGAAAATGGGCCGATTATTTTTTGGCTGACAACAGTAACCAAGATTACAATTTGTATTCCCTGTTGAATATACACATATGAGTTGTCCCACATCGAAATTATGAAGTAAGAGAGATCAACATAAATACCTAGTGAGCCACTCTTCCTATC
>JAYDZE010575156.1:0-11563 GCA_034509125.1 Monilaria moniliformis
TGCGAGCAATTTTGATGTGGACTATAAGTGATTTTCCAGCATATTCAATGTTGTCTGGATGGAGTACCGCTGGAAGATTAGCTTGTCCGCATTGTATGGAAAATACTGATGCATTTACACTAGAATAGAGTGGTAAGCAATCATGGTTTGACAACCATCGGAAATTCTTACCTACTAATCATCCATTTCGAAGGAATAAAAAGACATTTCGAAAGAATAAGATCATTGTAGTCGGTCTACCAGAACCAAATTCTGGAGAAGAAATCTTGAATGAAATCGACTCATTGAGTTTGGTAAGAGTGATGGATGACTATAGTGAGAAGAATAAGATTGTCTCTAATCGTGCTGGATCTGGTTGGAAGAAAAGAAGCATCTTTTGGGATCTTCCGCATTGGAAAGATTTGTTGATTCGATATAATTTGGATCTTTCTGTAGTTGCTGAGAATGCACATTGAAAATTATTTTAGCAGTTCATTACTTTGCTCTGTTGTTATATTTGTTGAAAACAGGTGTCGTGTCTTGACTAGCACAATGTCCGTCGGTAACAGCGACGGACGTTGTCCGTCGTTAATACATGTTCCTGTTTCCGCTCGTTGTCTTTGGCGACAAGGATTCAGCGACGGACTCTTCCTGTCGGTATTCCGTCGGAGAATTTTATCCAGCGGACACATCCGTCGGCAATTTCGTTTACCGACACGCTTGTTACTGACGCGCTTTATCCGTCGATGATCCGTCGGTGAACTGTTTTACCGATGAAATCTCGATATTTACCGACGGATTTGTCCGTCGGTGATTCCCGCTTTTCCTGTAGTGTGCGTCAAGCAGAGACAAGCTCTATCATCCAATCAACTCAAATTAGGAACAAATGCACACATACTGGATTTTTGCAGTCTTGAATTGTTTGCATTCTTCTTTAGATCTCAAACCACACATCTAATCAAAGACAAAACATGTTGGAGATAGTTAATAGCAAGCTCTTTAAGAGCTGCACATGTTTATGACACTCAACTAAGTACCACTGATGCTTAAATTGTTATAATAATTTGAAATATCAAACAATGATGAAATCTGCTGCTGAGACTAAACCTATATTCTTGTGCATTGAAATTATTGGCGGATCCCCAATTAGAAAATCGGGGCGGAATAAAATGGTAAAAAATCAAATGTAATACTCCAATATATTTTATAAGAAAATAAATAATATTACAATTCAAGTAGCACTAACATATGTCGACTGCGACAATTGGCTTCTACGAGTATCCATATCTGGAAAACGTTTCAAAATTCTTTCATTAGAAATAGTAGCGAAGATGGACCTTTCATTATATGCCACCAAATTATTGTTCAACCAATCTCCTCGCATCCTAATTTGTAGGTCGGTCTTGACAAATTTCATGGCAGAAAATACCCTTTCAACAGATGCAGTTGTTACGAGTAAAAACAATAGCAGGTCAATCAAGTGATAAACTAATGGAAATCTTTTATTTTTATTAGTTTCAACAATTTTCCGACAAAGATTACCCAAATCTACAATACCAACCAATCGTGCATCTCTTCTCACAACATCAACAAAAATTTGAAGTTCTTTAGTCAACATCATACAATCAGCAAATAAGAAGTCATCTGGATAAAAACTGGCAAGATGAACAAGCTTATCAACATTAGAAGTGGAAAAATAATTTTTTGGATCGAGACATGCCATACAACCAAGAAAGTCTGTGGTTGATTCAGAGAAACGACTTCTCATCTCTTGTATAAGCAAGTCAACAACCTAATTGACACATAAGAAAAAATAAGTAATAAGATAATTTTAATTTAGTAAATAAACAAGATAGTAAATCCTCAAATTACCTGGCAAAATATTTCCACGCGATATGATGGTAGTTAGTGATGTTTGTACCATTTCTCATGTGAATCCGTCTTGGAGCAACATCATCCATGTTAGTGGTTGGGATGTCATTTGCCCAACAAAAAATATCTACTTGTTGCAAGAAAGAATCCCATCCAAATTCTCGAAATGATCGCAAGCCTTCTTTTATATTTTCTATCAAATAAATTACATTTAAAATATCTTGATCTCTTTCTTGAAAGACACGAGATAATGGTTGAATCATTCCTAACAAATGTTTCATCAACATTTAAATAAATACAAACTCATAGGTCTCCATCTTTTGTAGAAACCTTACAGTTGTCCTCCTTGTTTCTCGCTCAACTCCATCAATGAGTATGTTTTCGAGTACTTTTGTTACCGAATGCCACATACCTGCAAGACGAGTTAAAGTGGCATAATGATATCCCCATCGAGTGTCGTATGGTCTCTTCGAAGAAGTTTCTTGATTTTGGCCTCTACCTGTACCGATTTCCCCTTCTCCATAATTTCAACTAGTTTATCATGTTCAATTTGTCGAAGTCTATATGCCATTTTGCATGAACATCCACATACTGTAACAATCGAGCCAAGATAACTGAAAAAATCACAAACATATTGATTTGTCTTGCACACGGCTACACATAACAATTGAAGCTGATGAGCAAAACAATGGACATACGATACTGATGGGTTTTCTTTTAAAACAAGCTTTCAATCCATTAAATTTACCTCTCATATTTGATGCTCTAGCATCTCAATCTTGACAAAGATAACCCAAATTTGACAAATTAAAAAGTCAATTCCCTATTTTAAACATATTGTTGAAGTTTCTTTAGCATGAACCAAACTTAAAAATCTTTCTATTATCTCTCAATTCTTATTCACATATCTTATAACAATGGTCATTTGCTCCTTTATTGAGCAATCCCAGGACTAATCAACCATGATAGAGAAAAAACGATCTTCAAGTTCTCTCAATATTTCATGTGTGGTTTCAACTGTACAAGCATTAACCATATCTTTCTAAATTGACAGAGATATCATTTGATTATTCCCCAAAGCATTTTTTAAATAAATTTACCAACTTCATCATTTCTTAAACCATACCATTGTAATATCTCAAGAAAATCACCTTTGTTTAAGGAAGTTGATGACTTGTCATGTCCCCTAAAAGACAAACCTTGATTCAAAAGAAAACTAATAACATCAAGAATTGCAGTCAAACAAATTCGATATTCCTTCTCTTTTGCTGCAATACCTCTATTAACAACATAAGTCACACTCTGCATTTGATTCAAAAAAATCATATTCAATTCTAGCTCTGTTGTGTGAACTGTTTATATCACCAACATGACTTTCGAATTTTTCAAGTGCCTTTTTCCAATTAGAAAAAATCACTACTAGTAAATGCTTCATCCCCCGGTGCCACATAACCATGCTTAAAAAGAAAACACCAAAAGCAATATGCAATATCTTTTGATATACGATATTCAAGCCAATCACGATCTTTGGGAAAATTATGACCTTTTGGTTGACATGGAACTTTAGCTACATATATTCTACGAATACGGTCACAAATATTCACATCACAACTAGCAATTGTTTTTTGTAAACTGGGATCCGCAACAATTTCACTTTCACCAATTTCTATTTGGTCCGAATTTCTATAAACTACAATATTTTTCGCACTTTGTGATTCTTGTGCAATATTAACATTAGAATAACCAATTGAAACTCTAGGCCTTTTCAAAATAAATTTATCCATTTACCTATTGAAACAAAATAAAAAAAATATGTCAGCAGTCAACAACTAAAGAATTTATCCTATTAACCAAATTCATGCTAGTAAATCAACAAACAAGGAATTCACTAACCAAACAAAAAGCCATCAAATTCACTAAACAACAAATTCAATAGGCTAGTGTATGTATTAGCCTTTTAGGACTTAATGCCACCTCACCCCATACACCACCGTCAATTTTAAAGCTATCAAATTCACTAATTAAAAAATCTAATAAGCCAGTGTATGTCTTAGCCTTTTAGACCCACTGTTAAAATGTCACCTCATCCCAATATCCACTGTCAATTTTAATTTTATATTCTGCCAAGTGCCAAAAACAATAGAGTATCCACACTTATTTAATTATTCAATTGTCATTTGTGTTCTTCGTCTTCCACTCCGACCAACTTCTATCTCTTTGTTGTGGCTTCTTAGGGGGCGAAAAATAAGAATCAAATCTTGATTCTTGTATTTACAATTTACACTGTTTAATTTGAATAGAAATTTGGCTTTACAGTGGCACAATTTACACACAAAAGCATCATTCGTTTTGCCCAAATTAATCAAATTCCAGTTGAGAATTGAGAGAAATGGGGAGGGGGGGACATACAATGATACAATACAAATGCGTAGTGCAGAGAATTCATCAAATTCCTTTCTTAGAGGCAGGAGGTTTCTCGAAGTCGAAGGTGGAGAGTTTCTTCTCGTCTTCTCAGCAGCAGCATGCGCAGTGCAAAGAATTTTCTTTTCTTGTTTGAGAGTTTTAGTTTTTCGACAATCGGTAGAGGAGGTAATGTTTTACAATTTATAATTTTAGTGGGTTGAACTTGATTTTGGTTGCAATTGGGGCTTGTTTCATTCTTGGGCTCTTGGGCTCGATTTTAGTTGCAGTTACCCCAAAAGAAAGAACCAACCATGGTAAGGAAGAAATGGGGGGAGGGGGGAGGTCGTATTAACGCGGCTGTCGTTAGCGTACACAGAATAAATTTATAGCCTATGCCCATAACTATATAGATAACGGTAAGAACATGATCGATCTACATGGAGTTTAATTAGATGTGTTTCTCTTTGTCTCACCGGGTGTTGCAAAAGGAATGGGAGAGGGGTTTGGTTAAGGTATCCGTATTGGTCAATGTGGGAACAAAGAACAACTGAAACTAAAAAAAATCAATAAAACAAACGACCTGGTCTGAACTTGACTTGTTAAACACGAACTCATTCAGTCATTTGTACAAAGTTATTTACCACATGTTCGTATCATCAGTTATGGCCAAGGAATGCTAGAGTTCTATTTTCAAGCTTCAAGCCGCCAACAAACCCCTCCTTCATCCACCCTTACATATTATAGTTACTATGCCGCCTACCCCCGGTCAACACACTTTGTCCCAGAATAATCATCCAACATATTGCCCATATAACATTCAAACTAGATGTACCCGAAAAGAAATTCTTACATATGCCCCTATCGACATACATTTTCTGCCCATATCAGTAAATATATAACTAAGTTACATAAGATTATACACCTTATGGCTTAATTAATTTGTGATCTAGATACTTCGAAGTGATCAGTGATTAGTTAATTACTCAATTTCTCCAGATACTTTTGAAATTAGACCTAACATTTTGAGAATACAAATATGCACCTAATATTGCCCAGATTAGACCTAATGAACTTATAAGTCCATGTTCAACTTATCTTTGTTCAACTTATCTTTGTATAAGACCCACATATCGTAACATATCATATCATATTGTGTCTATCATATCATATAGCCCAATGTGGGTGCATATAGCCCACTTGGGGCGAACATATCATATCATATCATATCAATGCCCCCACATGGGGCCTAATCGGGTTCGAGGAAATCCCGGGGCTTGTATCATGATGCACAAATGCAGATCCAATGGCATGCCAACTATACCAGATGCATGAACCAAGCAACTGGGCATTTTCATATCTTTTTAGCTCATGATTCATATCTTTAGTTCTATTTATTATTCATATTATCAAATTTTATATATTCCACATATGATCATGTAATTCACATAATTCATATTATTAGCACAAGTATGCACATACTATCTCAATCAAAGAAATTGAAAACCATAGTAGGGATACGCTACCTCTCGGGCTTATGAAAATAAGCCTGTTTTACCCAATCATCCCGATTATTCCATATCTTTTTACAGCTCCAGTCATTTTCCTTCCCTTTTCGCTTTCCATACTATTCACATATAATGCATATTAATCTTATGACCTTATAATTATTCAATAACTTTGATGATAACTCCATTTACGTACTTAGTCGTTATTTACTCTAACTCTTTAACTTTCATTTCCAATTTCTCGGTTATCATTTGATAACCCTTTTTATACCTCATTACCATCATACACTATACATTTACACTTTAGTCTCACTTATTCCACAATTTTCACTTCTATTTACTAAACACTATTCGCAGCTTAATTCAATTAATGTTATAAATTCCTTAAAATTACTATATACTTTTAATAAATTCTAAGATTGATTATACATATTCTCCATGTCATTACTTATCACATATATCATTTTTCTACTTATTTAATATCATTAAGCTACTATTCATCTAACACTATTCACAGCCTAAAGTTATCACTTTAATAAATTTATTTAAAATGGATTTTTAAATAATTAAAGGGTATGTTAGTTCAAGAGGAAGGGGGATTAATGAAATATGAATGACCAAGTCGCTAATCTCATAAGTCATGGTAGTGCTAGCAGCAGTAAAGTAAGGCCGAGTAAAAGGGACAAAAGGATAAGTCTTTTGTAAAGGATCCTGAAAGACAAATCCAAAATGACATGAAGTGTTTCTTTAGCAAGAAAATTGGACACTTCAAGAAAGATTGTCCTAAAATGAAGACTTGATTTGATAAGAAAGGTAAACATCACAGTTTTGTTTGCTCTGAATTGAATATTATAGAAGTGCCTAATAATATTTGGTGGTTAGATTCTAGTGCTACTAATCATATGTCTCATATTGAACATGGACTCAGTTCAGTTCAATCCATAAAAGGGGCTAACCAGTACTTATTTATGGAAAATATGATGAAGACATTAATCGAATGCATTTAGACTTATAGATTGATCTTAGACATTGGATGTCACATAGATCTTAAAGATTTTCTTTATGTGCCTGAATGTGCTAGAAATCTTATTTCCTGAAGCAGATTGGAAAATTTAAGTTTTAATTTTAAGATTGGACATGGTGTTTTCTCATTATACCGAAATGATTACTTTTAGGGTAGTGGTATTTTGTTTAATTCAGTTTCTAGATTCAATCTTGATGAAAAGTTTTTTGAATCCTTATTTAATATTGAAAGCCGAGGCATTAAGCGTAGTGCATCTAATGAAAGTTCTGCTATCTTGAGGCATCAAAGACTACGTCACATTTCGAAGGAAAGAATTATGAGGTTGGTAAAGAATAACATTCTTCCTCAATTGGATTTCAGTGATCTAAATGTGTGTATAGACTGCATTAAAGAAAAGCAAACTAAGCATGTTTATAAAGAAATCAGCCACGAGAAGCACTTAGCTTCTTGAGTTAATACATACTGATATATGTGGTCCACTTGATGCTCCTTCTTGGAGTGGTGAGAAATACTTCATCACCTTTGTTGATGATTATTCATGTTATGGTTATAAATATCTACTGCATAAAAAAATTGAGTCTATGAATGTCCTAAAAGTATTCATTGACGAGGTGGAAAGACAGTTAGATAGAAAATAAAAAAGTGAGACCTGATAGAGGTGGTGAGTTTTATGAAAAATTCAATGAAAGTGGACAAAGTCCAAGTCCATTTGCAAAGTTACATTTGCAAAGTTACGTGAAAGTAGATGTATTTGTGCACAATATACAATGTCTGGTACTCCAAAGCAGAATAGTGTAGCCGAGAGGCCGAATCGTACTTTAATATAAATGGTTAGGAGCACGTTAAGGACTTGTTCTTTACCCCTTTCATTGTGGATATATGTGTTAAAGACTGCAACGTATGTGCTGAACTGGGTTCCTAGTAAGGAGTTCCTAAGACTCCTTATGAACTATCGACATGAATGAAACCTAGCTTGAGACATCTTCGTAGCTGGGGTTGTCCATCAAAAGTAAGGTTGTATAATCCATATGAAAATAAACTTGATTCGAGGATTGTCAATGGGTTTTCATTGGTTACCTGAAAAATCAAATGGGTAGGTTCATAAAAAATGGTGAAACTAGTGCGAGTGGTGAACCACGGAAAGTGGACATTCAAGAAATCCACGTTAAGATTCATCCACCTATTGTTGAACCTAAGGTTGTTGTTCCTTTTGTTGTATCACAATCAGATAACACGATATAACAACATAATGATGTGCAAATTCCACCAGCTGAAAGTATAATAGACTAACCTATCACAATTCAAGAAGATAATAGCGAACCACAAGAAACATTAAGACAATCAGTAAGGGAAATAAGATCTTCTATTCAAAATGGTTGTACGGTTTACGCTATTGAAATTGAATGTGACTTAAGCCTTGACAAAGACCCGAGCTCATTCTAAAAAGCCATGGAAAGTGGCAATTCTGAAAAGTGGTTGATTGCCACAAAACAAGAAATGAAATCTATGGGTGATAACAATGTTTGGCTTAGTAGAGTTGCCTAAATGTTTCAAAATCATTGGTTCTAATTGGATATTTAAGAGTAAATGCGACTTAAAATGTAACATTGAAAGATATAAGGCTCACCTATTTGCTAAAGGTTTCAACCAAAAGGATGACATTGACTAGAAACAAACCTTCTCTCCATTTTCAAAGAATGACTCTTTAAGGATTGTTTTTGGCTTTGGTGGCTCATTATGATCTTGAGCTCCACCAAATGGACGTTAAAACCGCTATTCTGAATGGAGAACTTGAAGATAAAGTATATATGGACCAACCTGAAGGATTCTTGGCCACAAGAAAAGAGCACTTGGTGTGTAAGTTGAGAAAGTCAATATATGAACCAAACAAGCTTCCTGACAATAGTATTTAAAGTTAGATGATACCATTCATATTGTTTTGTTGAGATTATCGTGGATCGATGTATCTACATAAAGGTTAGTGGGAGAAAATTTGTGATTTTGGTCTTATATGTTGATAACACTTTGCTTGCTGCAAATAATGACATGTGTATGCTACATGAGGTAAAGAAATATCTCTCTAAGAACTTTGATATGAAATATATAGGTGAGGCATCATATGTGACTGAAATAGAAATATTTGGAGATAGATCACAAGGATTTTTATGTTTGTCACAGAAAGGATATTATCAATAAGATACTGGAGATATATAGAATGGAAAAATGCTCTGTAGGGATAGCTCCAATTTAGAAAGGAGACAAGTTCAATAAAATGCAATGTCCTAAATATGAATTGAAGCATAAGAAAATGGAAAGAATTTCATATGCATCAGTGATTGGGAGTTTGAACTATGTTCAGGCATGTATTCGACCAAATATCAGCTTTGTTGTTGTTATGTGAAGGCGATATCAAAGTAATCTCGGAATGGATTGCTGGAAAGATGCTAAGAAGGTCCTTAGGTACTTTCAAGGTACCAAAGAGCACATGCTTACATATAGGTTATCTGATCACCTAGAGGTCATTGGATATTCAGATTCAGATTATGTTGGATGCGTCGATAGTAGGAAATTGACGTTTGGCTATTTGTTCTTGTTTGCTAAGGGGGCAAATCATGGAAGAGTGGAAAACAGTTTGTCATTGCTACTTCCACTATGGAGGCCGAATTTATGGCATGTTTTGAGGCCGCAATTCATGCATTGTGGGTAAGAAAATTTATCTCGAGGCTTCGAATTGTCGACACTATAGATGGGCCACATAGATTTTATTGTGATAATTTTGTAGTTGTCTTCTTCTCAAAGAACGATAAGTACTCAAATGGTGCTCAACACATGATTAAAGTACTTGTCTATGAAAGAAAAAGTGAAGAAACATAGAGTGCCATTTAAGCACATTAGGACGGATATGACGTAGCAGATCCGTTAACTAAAGGGCTACCACTCAAAATGTTTATTGGCCATGTAGAGTGTATGCATAATATAGATAAAGCTTTGCTATTCTAATTATATAATTTTCATCATGTGTGTGATACTATGAATCCATTTAAAGTTATGTTTCTATTTTATTTAATATGTTATAATTATAGTATGTGTATACACTTATGGTTCATGGATAACATATGATAATTTGAAAATTAAGGTTATTCTCAATATAAGGACAATATAGGGCTGTAATTGGTTTGTGATACATGGAAGGGATCATGTCTCTCACATATTTGTGACCGCCATGATTTGATCAGTTCTTATTTTATTATGGTAGTTAAAGGACATATGTATTTGATAAAAAAAAAATGTGTTGTAGTAATTGAACCACTAAGTCGATACAAAGGTCAAGTGGGAGAATATAAGAATATTTATATCCTTATATGACATATGTGTCTATCGATTTAATTATAAGAATCAAGTTCATATTAAACGTTTCTAATGTAAAAGGTGATACTATGAATGGAGTAGCCTTGTTACAATAAATAATAATATAATAAAAGTTGTTGGTCTAATTAGGACTATAAAAGTTGCCGTTAAATTATGATAAGAGAAGTTAGTTTTCTTTTGAAATTTAACTTCCGCAACACTTGAATAGACACATTGATTCAATTTACAATAAAAAGAGGGAAAAGTTGATTACAGATTGTCAATTATATATAAAATACAATCACATGCTTAGAGAATGGGAGACATACACATGCAACGACGGACCTAGGTGGGGTTGAGGGCGGTCTACCGACCCCACATCGGCCCCGGAGAACCGCCGGAAAAAGCCTCCATCGGCCGCCGACCCCACAGCTTCCGACCCTCTGCCCCATCCATCCCCAACCAGCGGCGGTGACCGAGCAATTTGCAGGGGCAACGACGCTCTGCACAACTTCAATTTTTTAAAAAAAATTTGATTTATTAGGCTTTAACTTGTTTTGTTATTAATTAAAAGTTTCAGTCCATACTTATAATTTGTAGCCCATCTTATCTTATTTATTAAATGATTCAACCATATATATTCTTCACGCATACAATAAAGACAAAGCAGAGTTTAAAAAAAATGTACAAAACGAATTACACGGTGTTGACGTGCAGCCGCCACCAAGAGACCTTGGACGAGAGACGGAGCAGCTGCAGAGGCCAGGCGACACCGACGAGGTAAGCTGCGGCTCCATGATTAAAAAATATGTGTTGTTACCCTGCTGCCAATTGGAATTTGGAAAGGAAATTGGAAACACGAAGTTGATGATGGAATAAGAATAACCACACCAAGTCACCAATTGCTTTGACTTTGAGATTTAAAAGAAAATGAAACTGTTGCTAGTTGGAATAATAAATTAAGGGAAATATGATTAAGAGACACCCCAAGTCCCAACAATTGTTGACAGCCTGCCAAATTGCCAATCATGGCAATTATATTAAAAATAAACATACCACTACCTTTAGTACCCTAGAAAGCATGCCGCCACTTTGTAGACTGTGGACATCAATATTTATACATATTTTATTTTATAAAAATTGTAATCAATAGTCAATACACAATAGATAATAGATATATGAATTAACGAGAATATATAGCATAGTTAATGACCAAATTTGAAATTAATATGTATAGTTTATTTAGGGCTTTTTTATGAATTGAATATCATTTGTAGGGCTTTTTTATGAATTTAATTTTCAAGTCATTTTTGTAAAAAATATTGATTGTGCTACTTGTATTTTTGGGTTAATGTATAAGTTTCTTTTGAAAAGACCTCGAGTTTCTATCGGTTCTTCAAATGCTAGTGTTGAACAAGAACCACAACAATTG
>JAYDZE010575167.1:0-11560 GCA_034509125.1 Monilaria moniliformis
CTTGCATAATAATATAAATAATGATAATAACTACCAATTATAGCACAAAATAATTAAGGAAGAGAATCCCTAATTTTTCGGTAAATGAAATAACCGTATGGAGTGAAAATTACTCTTAAGACCTTTTCTAATTAAAAACAAAAAAAAATAATGACACGTGGCTTAAATCTGGACGGTTATGCAATTAGAAATGGTTCGAATTTGAACGCAACTATATATATATATATATATATATATATATATGTATATAAACAAAACAGAATATATATGTGTAGCGACCTACCCATACAATAAGTTGATATTCATTATGTTATATAATTATCAGACTAGACAATATAATATTTTCAAAAATTTGTTAGATCGTTCTTGACATATATACATAACATCTGATATTATAATTGTAATATTTAAAAATTACAGGAAAATTGTAAAAATTTACGCAAATACTGTATTATTTCAGGCGATTAGCACTTGTACATTCTTATTATCATATTCTTGTTGCCCTATTTTAGTCTCATTTTTTTAGGTGCAGTCTCAAATCATAATCTTATAATAAAAGAAAAAGGAAATACAGTCTATGGGTGCAATGGGCGTAAAGGAGTGGCATGTTGTGGTTGGGTACAGCTTGCGCCACCTCATAAAATACCCCAAGTTCAATGGTCATCCATCGTTGAATTTTCCGTCGACTTTTGTGATTAACAATAACAACACCAATTAACATTGTTTCTCTCTATTATTAGTTTACATCATTATAATTCCTAATCTACATGCTCATAACCCATAACAGTAAAGGAATGCTCATTCAATTCAAGCTCAATTTCTAGAGAGAGAGAGAGAGAGAGAGAGAGAGGCAGTTTTTGGAGGCAGAACACTGAACCTGTTAAGACTGGGAGTCTTGAAGGGGTGTGTGTGTGTGATGGGAGATGAAAAATCTCTCGGCGTGATGGGCAGCGGCAGAGAGAGAGAGATCGCGAGCTTCTAATTCCGGTGGCTGATTCTGTTGACCGCCGCCTCGATAACGACGGCCCCTCCCCCGCCTCCGCTTCCTCCTCCCACCATCATTCTGGCCGTGAGGTATTTTCTGCACTTATATTTTGGTCTCTGTTAATTGTCTGTGGATTGTTTGCTTTCTTTTTCTTTTTCCTTTTCTTTTTCTTATTTCCGTGTTAGGGTTTTAGGTGTTAAATTTACCACCTTTTTTGGAAGGGAGTATGGTTTATCGTTATTTGTTCTTTAATTGCATATATGAATTGTGAGTTTATGTATACTTAGCAATAAAGACTGCCTTGTTCGGTGATTCTTAATTAATTTGTTGTAGTGGGGAAACAACTAATGAGTAGTTGTGATATTATGAATTTTGTATCAGAAGGAAAACGTAAACCAAGGAATTTGATTATCCTCAGTCTTTTAGCAATTGCAAACCTTTTTCAAAGAATTATCTGTAAATTGTCATTGTTCCTCTAGATAAGGGTTGTAATTGCTGAGGGGGGGGGGGGTGGTGGTGGATGAGAAACAAGGCACATGGATATCAGTTGTGTGCCATTCTGTTTCTTTTTGTGTAGTGGAGAGGCGCCTAACTTTAGTCAGCTCATCTTATACTCTTTTGCAACCCACCCCTCACCCCCATCTCCAAGCTGATAATGATAATGATCTGTGCATGTAAAGAAATTTTGTAGAGCTTGGTCATCATATAATTCATGCGAATATATTGTAGTGTTCCTTTGTCGATAAAAAAAAACCTGATTTTGTGCTGCTTTTAGATAAATTGCTTTGTGTCAAACGATAAAACTTAATTCTTCATCTTTGTAAGAATGCAGACATTTTACAAAGTTGTGAGGAGCTGGGCTTCGAAGAAGTTCATGACTGGATGGTGAGAACATATTTATGCTACATGGTCCTTACAATTCTAAGCTTAAGATGTATAATACATGTAGGAGCCTTTTAGATTTTGATTTGACTACTGTATATGTTTTCTCTTTGACATAATCATTTGGGTGGGTCTATTACTGCATTTGGTGATCTCTGATCTCTTCAGCTGGTAATCTCCATCACATAGACCAGTGATATGTTTGGACACTCTGACATTATAGTTATTACCTCCGTAAATTATATATGTTTTTCTTATTAGGAATGAAGCAGCATGAGGGACAAGTGTGAGTATTAGTGCTAAAGTTCCATTTGTATCTTTTGAACCACTTTAGTTGTCAATAATTATCGGGCTGATACCTCACTAAGACAGTGCAAGGTGCTATAGAAACCAAGCATTTTGGTCACTGTGGAAGACATCAAAGAGATAGAATGCTGGGCTAAGAGTTTTATCTAGTCCAAGTTTGCTTATTTTTATTTAGATAGAGATCTAGCTTTTTAGTAGCTTAGGGATTTTTGGTACATCACAAATATATGCATGCCTTCAGAAATTTCAGTGGTTTTGAGGAAAGGCTTGAATAATCTCGTTCCTCATGTGGGCATAGACATCTAGCTTTTTAGTGGCTTATGGATTGCTGGTACATCATAAAATATTTGGATGCCTTATAGAAAGTTTAGTGGTTTCGAGGAAGGGCTTGAGCGCCCTCATTCCTAATGTGGTAAGTTGTGTTCGAAGAGGCTTTCTTTAAAAAAAATCCTTATTATAATATACAGTCCTATAAGAACTTATTACACATTTTAATGCTTTCTGTCCATGGAAATTAAAGAACAAGAGAGAAAAGTGATACTTGGTTGTAGGATCCCCATGTGATTCCAGATATGAAGCCTAGGGTGTCTCTAATTTTCGTACAATCCATTGATCAATAAGTTCTGACTATCTAAATTTATTGGAACTGCGTTACTACTGTTTTTCAATTTTTAATATTCTTTGAGCTACACACCACTTCTGCAATATTACAGAGGAAGGAAGATTGATAAATTTGTCATATGTATGTAATAATTTGTCCCTAACAAATAGTTTCACCAAAGTTTAATGGTCATTAGTGAATATGTCTACTGTTAGTAACATTTTTTTATCAGTTGCACCTGTTCAAAATGTTGGCAAAGTTATCAACATGCCTGGGTGTGTATTTATGTTATATATATATAAAGCTGTAGGCATGTCTGATCTTGTGGTTTGTTGTTGGTTGGGAGAAACTCAACAAAAATCTTTTATGCTTAATCTAAGCAAGCTTTCTATCACGAATCGTGCAAACATCAAGCTTGAATTGAGGTTTTAAAGCTATCTTGTTTTTGAATAAGGAATGTGTTATATGAACTTTTGAAATGTTCCACTTCATGAGAAAAACTATTGTTTCTTGTTTGTATTGCCTCAAATTTTGAAAAATGTTACTCCGAGGATAGTAAAGTTCCTGTTCTTCTTTGTCACCTGAAAGGAATTGTTGCTCATCTGCTCACATGATATTTTGCACCTGCTTTGTCATTTTGCAGTGTCATCCTTCTACCAATAGCTATTACTTTCTATATAACATGGTGGTTCATTCATTTCGTGGATGGATTTTTCTCTCCTATTTATGCTCAACTTGGAATCGATATATTTGGTAAGCATGCTGAACTTTCACTTAATGTCTACAAGTAGGTAGTGACCATTTATTATTTTCTTCTCTATCTAATATATTAGATTAATCATTATACACCTTACAAAACTGTGCATTCTATCAGTTGAGAAATAGAATGATGCACCATAATATCATCATCTGTGGGACAGAGAAAAAGAAGTATACAAGTAAATTTTCTATAATTCAAAAGAAGTATATAAGTAGAAATCTCTGTTTCTTATAATGGAAAAAAATATTATTGTGGATATTTTAAGTTCTTGCAAGTTGCAACTCTGATAAGTATTTTATATAGTTAATTTCCATTGAATTATCTTCAATCCTATATTTTTAATTTTCCTTTTGCATATTTTTACAGCTACTAACGCTGTATTTTGTGTTGGTTTAGGATTGGGATTTGTGACCTCCATTACTTTTATTTTCTTGGTCGGAGTATTTATGTCATCATGGTTGGGGGCTTCTGTTTTGAGCCTTGGAGAGTGGTTTATTAAGCGTATGCCCTTCATTCGTCATATTTACAATGCCTCGAAGCAAATTAGTGCTGCCATATCTCCAGGTGCACTGTGTTCTGAAGCTTTTAGGCTCTTGAAGAGAGTTGCTAGGTATGGATTCTGAGTTTGTTAGACATTACTATTGCAGATCAGAACACACGGGCTTTCAAAGAAGTGGCTATAATAAGGCATCCACGTGTTGGTGAATATGCATTTGGGTTCATCACTTCATCTCTCACACTCCAGGTTTGCCATGTCTTGCATCTCTTAGTTTATTATTTTCTGGCACTTGGATTTATATCTCTGGACTTGGTCAGGTTAGTCCCTTAAATTTGGGTTCTTTTGCACACTGGATCTATCTAGTCTGTTGAACTGTAATATTGTGTGAATGATGGCCACTTTGATAATTAATTGAGGAAGAAAGATGTTCTCAAAATCACGGCTGGGTAATTTTCCACCTACGCATAGTGCATAACCAGCAGTCTTATCTTGTCAAACTTTTGATGCATTAATCTTCTAGTTGATATTTCCCTGCATATGTACCTTTTGCTCCACCTTCCTGATACACTATAAACCGTGAACAAAATATGCTAATGATTTGATAAGTTCTGTTCAATAATCCCCCTTTAAAACTTGGACATCTAGTCCATTTGATAAGTATTAAAACTTGGACATCTAGTCCATTTAAAAAGCAACTATCCCCCTTGTATCTCTATTAATGTAATGTAACACAGAAGGTCAATTTAGTGTGATTTCTTGATTAATGTTTAATAATATAAGAATGACCCTCTGATGTTTTGGTGTATTTGCAAATGAGGGCTGATTTTACTTCTATATATATATATATATATATATTCTTATTTAACTATTAATATTTTTCTCCTTATGCCAGAGTTATTCAGGAGATGAAGAGCTCTGCTGTGTGTATGTCCCAACGAACCATCTTTACATCGGTGATATATTCCTGGTCAATGCTAAAGATGTTATTAGACCTAACTTGTCTGTAAGAGAAGGAATTGGTAAGATATGTTTGGAACTATTTTGGTATGATAATGAGGTAGTTGCATTTTTTGCCTTTACTGACTGTTGTTTTGGCAGAAAGATTAAAAGAAAAGATATAAATCTGAATGTGATTAGCACCTTGTTTATAATTATAACTATACTATGAACTTATTCCATCAGACTATCATGCATCTACTTTGTGCCAACCTCATCTGTAAGCCTGTGCCTCCTTCAACCCCTGCAAGGCTGCAACTTTCGTCCCTTTGAGAACCCCCAACCCGATATGCTTAAAATTCCCACTATTGCAAGGATCAAAAGCTAAAGGAACTAAACAACTTCATTTGAATAGAGATCTGGCCACCTGAATTTCACCTGCAGTGACCCAAATCTTTCTTAAAGTCAGATTTCAACTGATAGTGGTTTAGTGGCAGTTCCTGATGACTTAGAGATCTAGATTCTGTTCTTAGCTCACTGTCATGATTTTTTGGGAGGGAGCCATGGCAGAGATGATAATGCATTGCTACATAGAGGAGGTGGTGGAGTTCGAGGGAGAATAGAGGAGAACAAGCACTAGAAGGGTTTGAAGGAATGGCTATCAGCTGGTGAGGTGTCAATGATAAGATTAAGTTCAATATGGATCATTAAGTTGGTTGGTTATTGAATCAATTGCTGGGTTGGGTCATCAAACCAACTGTTGGAACTCAGGTGAGGTTCAGGGGCAAGGCAAGGCAAGGGTGTCAAAAAATATTTTGTTAGGAGAAGAAGGTTTAGGGGGTTGGTTGGTAGTAGGGAGAGGGTTCCTTATGGTGGGACACAGGGATTGCTGGTTGCCCATTAGGTAGGATGTGATTTGGGTGGGTGGTTGTTAGATGCATCATTTTCATTCTGAGGTATAATCTATTGGCAAACTAGTGGGACTGTAATCTAGATTATAATTTGGCACTTTAGGTGTTCCTGGGCAATGCAAATGATACTTATCTGGAGTTTGAAACTTTTTTTTTTTTTTCCAAATCTTGGAATGTTTGATGATACATGTCTCCTTCCCTATTCTGAGGTCATTCCGAACTTGTTTCTTCTTTATCCAGGAAAGCTTTTCTTGGTCTCTCTTTATCACTTTATCTTGTAACTTCAGTATATAATCAAGATATGAGGATATGGATTGAAATGTAAACACTTGTACTGTGCGTTACAAGGAAAATAGTGCTGGAATCCTTAAAAAGTATTATCCATATGTATGTATCTTGTGAATATGGTCCAATGTAGTATTTGTTTTTTTTTATATGCAGAAATCGTGGTATCTGGTGGCATGTCGATGCCCCAAATCCTATCTACCTTGGATCCGAGAACTACTCAACTGGATAGAATCAGACCGGTATAGATCACAGAAGCTGGGAGGCTTTCGATTCATCAGTAATATGACAGGTTGCGCATGCCTCTGCCATATCTGATATAGTGATATTCCCAAATTTTCACTACCGGTGTGGTAATGGTGGCATCTGACTTGGATTCCAGATTTTCATTTTTCGTCTTTTAATTGTTAGATTACTATCTTCTGCAGCATAATTATTGTAGTTTACTAGGTAGGAAGCTGGTTTTCTAATTTATGGCGGCTTATGTTTTTCTTACAGTAAAGGTAATTGAGTTTCCAAGTTAGTATTTGCCCCTTTATTGGGCTTTATCTTTTTGCCTTGAATAAGGTATTTTGGGTCTTCTATGTTTTGGTCTTTCTATTTTTTATTTTTTGTCAAAAAAATATAGGATAGTGATAAATATATATAAATTGAATATACATAATTGAATTTTTTTGGGTATTTTACACTTAAAACCACTTTATGATTTAAAATAAATTAACATATTACATAGTTATCCTTCTGCAATAATTTAGGAAAAAGTTAAACTTTTTCAAAACGATATTTACATAGTTATTCATATCACATAAAAATATTTTCAAATCAAACTAAAAATCATACTTGAATCTCTATATATTTATTTCAAAATTCTCCTCGTCAAAACTGAATTGAACTCTATTCTTTTTGGATTAACAAATATATTTCCAAAATTTCCTCCATATGCATCCATGAAAACAAATTTCCACGCCCAATAGATTCATCCCACAAATATATACATATTAGCATTAAAAATGTGAACAAGTTGGAAGAATCCTACTGTAAATGTAGCCTGATCTTTTGACCAGTTGAGTGCTCGAATGTTATTATTTTTTATTAAAATCAATAATACATATATTTATTATTTTGATCCATAATCATGCATTAGCGATAGTGGCGATTTTTATGCAACTATGTTCATAAACAAATGATATGCCATAATTTATAGATTGTGTAAATGGAAAAAATCAAAACAATTTTTTCAAATGTATCTTAAAAAAATAGTAGGGGCCAATTTAGTAAGAAAAATAATATAATTAGTAATAAAATTGGTTATATTAAACAGATTCGATTCGATTTAAAATTTAAGAATATTATGTATATACAAATTATGTACATTTATCTTTATTAAAAAATATATTAGTATTGTGAAACAAGAAATTGTGGGCTTTTGTTTCTCCTTGAGTCTTGAGATCATAAAAAAGTCTAACCAGCGTCGCCGTCGTGTAACTAAATGAAAGTTGCCATTTTGGTCTGATTCTGTTTTTACGTTACTCTACGTTTTTTGTGATGTTATATTGTTGGGAATATAGTTGTTTTTTATGATATATCTACTGAATTATTTGCTTCCGGTAAGTTGAACAAATTTGGTTCTGTCTTTAAGGGGACATTTAAGTGGTGTGAACTGCAGTCTACAAACATCGAGATTTAGGGTTCAAATTCCATCACTCTCCCACTTTCAAGTGATTTTCTTTTAAATTAAATTAAGTTTTGGTTAAGTATGTGACGAACGGTATGTTCTTCCAAAACTTGGAGGAGGTTAAGTCTTGAGATTTGCAAAATTCGTGTTATTTGAAAGAATTAGATAAGGAGTATGAAAAGCTTTTAACTAATTATGAGTTTAAATATTGATGAATGTTTAAATTTTATTTTAAAATTTGTGCAAAAATGATTAGTTAAAATAGAAGGGTTTAATTCTCAACAAAATAGAAAGATTTTGATATTGTTGAAAAAGCTTGAAAGGTTGAGTTTGATTTGTAACAAGATTCAAAGTTTGGAAGTTCAATTATAAGTATCTTTTTTACCTCATTATTTAACAATATTTGAAGCTTGAATTTCAACTTCATATTGATAATAGAGTTAAACTTAAACACACAATAATAGATATCATTCCGGACTAATTCTAATCCGACCTCTCATTTTATTTATTTATGTATTCAAATCAATTACATGACATCTCTACAATAACAAGATAAGGTCAAGTTAAAAACACCTCAAACATATTATTTGTATGCATATAATATATGGAATAATCATTTTATTATGCATATCGAATATTTGAAGTGTTGTTTTCTGTATAATATAACATTCTTTTATAAATAAATAGTTTTATTTATACCATATTAGACTAGGACATGATAATTTTTTTAGAATTATGTATATATATATATAGAGAGAAATGTTATGCTCATGTTAGTATTATTTAATTTATTTTATATTTAGTTTGATTCTAATATATCAAAAATTATTATTTACGTCATCAATTCTATTACATAAAAATCAAAGCTCGATTTGTTCACTTTTTCTATAACTTCAAATAAATGAATAAAAGAACAAATTAAGCTTTAATTTTTATATAATTTATTGAATTAATATTGTTAATAATAATTTTGTAGGTATTAGAATCACATTAAATATATAAAATAAATTAAATGGTGCTAACATGGACTAAATGAGAGTGGTGCTTACATAAGATATGTAGCATAACATTTCTATATATAGAGAGGAATGAGATCTAGTGAGAATTATATTTATCGTGAGAATTGAAAATGACGCAAAAATATGAATTATGCATATATAAGCACGTTAAATTCCATGCATAAGAAATTCGCGAATAATTCGCCACTAATGAGATTCGAACCTCGGTGCTTATTCGCGAATTTCTTATGTATGGACTTTAACGTACTCATGCATGTGTAATTCATATTTATGCATCATTTCCAATTCTCACGAATATATATCATTCGCATTGGATCCTTTCCATGTGTGCGCACACACAAACACAAACACACACACACACACACACACTCATATATATATATATATAGATACACATAACAGGCGCACTTAGACGAAATTCAACCCAAAATAATCGATAATGACAGTCTTGTGAGGTCTCAGCTTTGCACTTGAGTTATGTCTTGTAATATCCAAAATTTTCGAAAACATAAAATAATTTTAGAATCTTACATAAAAATTAACAAATTAAAATTAATAAATAAATTAGTTAACATTTAACACATTTTCAGCATAAATATACGCTTAGTATTAAGAATTTAGATGTTTAATTTAGAAATAAAATTTTATACTCCCTCCGTCCCATTTCAGATGACCCATTTTCGGTTTCGGCACGATATTTTAGGAGCTTTTAATTAGAGAGTTTAAATGGAGAGAGAAGGAGTTGGTGTATGAATTAATAAGGAGAGAGAAATGATAATGAGAGAGAAAAAGTTGTTAGTTAAATTAATGAAGAGAGAGAAAAACCAATCACTTTAATTAAATTAAGTTAATTGATCCCTTATTATTTTCTAATTTTTTGCCATATAAGGAAATGGGTCATCTGAATTGGGACAAATCAAAAAGGAAAGTGGGTCATCTGAAATGGAACGGAGGGAGTATTATATTAGTTATATATTAGTTATATATATATATATATATTATCGCACTAGCGTCAAACCGCCCCCTAGATCAGAACTAAGACCTAATATAAGCCATAGGATCCGAAAATAGATGATCCAGATTTAATTTCACGGATATCATTACAACCTTAGAAAAATATCATCACATGGGTAATATTGTCCATCTAACACAAAAAACGCGCGCTAGTTTTGGAAATGTCCGAGATTTACGGCATAAAATCTTGAATACGATCCTAATCATTTACGTGCTTCATCTTCCATTTCCCAAAATGATTGAACACATTCTATACTTCATTCCGGCTTTCTTTCATCTTCTTCCCTCAAAACCCTAGTTTTTGCATACATTTTTAATAGAAAATACGTTGCATCATGATATTGTCTGAATGTGGCCTTTATATTATTTATGATGATATTGTGTAAACCAAATGATGATATTGAACTACTTGTATGATGATATTTGCATAAGATACTGTATTATCATAATGTCATTACATAGTTGTATGAATATCATTACATGTGAGACAAACATATGATCATAAGATAAATTTCGATTCAACGACATACCCGTGCCATTTATTCAACACACTAGAATATGATAATTAAAGAAAACGTGATAATTTAAAGATAATGACTGTCAATAGCATTAAAATAGGATAAGAATGATGTTATGCGATTTCTTTCCTAAAAAAATGAATTAAAATAGGTTACTTATGATGTTATGCAGTTTTCTTCCAAATTAAGGAATATTCTAGAACTGAGATATTTATTAAATTACTAGATTATCCTTTCTATTTTAAATCAATTAAAAATTATTGCCACGTGTCACTATTAATGACCATTAGATCACCAAATTGAATGACTTTAATTAGTTCTTAGTTCGAAAATAGGATTCGTCCGAAAATGAATACATTCTTATATATATGTGTGTGTACGTGTGTGTGTGTATATGTAGTGGAATAAAATGAATCATTCTCTATACCTACCCATTTAACTAACACGTGTACACCTACACACTTTTTGAGTCTCTCTCTAGACACTCTCTCCCGGTGCATACAAAAATTAAGAGGACAAGTATCAAGTAAATGACCCCCCACCCCCCCAATTGGTTGTTTTAATGACTAAGCAAAAGAAGACAAATAAATAAGAAAAGGCCAAGGGTGAGTTTGGTAGCACTGATAAGACCATGATTAGATAACTTATCTTACTGCTACAGTTATAACTGGGTGTTTGATAGCCCACTTAAAAAAAACCGTGGCCCGCGTGCTACAGTGGCAAAAATACATTGTTTTTTTACTGTTGAGGTTGTGTTCTGTATCTGTCCCATTTGGTCCGATAGGCACACTGTTTCCTCCATATTTCCATGTTGCCCCACTCATTTTTATCACTCTCGTCTGCCATCTCTCTCTCTCTCTCTCTCTCTACTATCTCCATCCACCTCTCTCTCTCTACTCTCGTATGCAACTCTCTCTATCTCTCTACTCTCTCCATCCACCTCTCTAACCTTCTCTCTGCCATCTCCCTCTCTACCGTCGGCTACCCCTTCGGCTCCCGTCAGCTACCCCTTCGGCCATCCCTTTGGCTACCCTTTCGGCCATCCCGTCGGCTCTGAGAGGGCGGCAGGCGCCAGGCGGCAGTGCATGTGTCTGCGGCGGTAGTGGTGGTGTGCGGCCGCCGCCTCTGGCTGGCGGTGGTGCCCTCCTCAGCCGTCTTCTCACGGCCCG
>JAYDZE010575178.1:0-11559 GCA_034509125.1 Monilaria moniliformis
GGTCAACAGACGTTAGTGCTACTTGAATTATAATATGTTATTTATTTTATTATAAAAAATATATTTGAGTATTATATTTAAAAATTTTATTTTTTTTCCGCCTCACCTATTTTTTTTGTCTGGATACGCCACTGTCCCCGAGAAGCGGAGATTCCCAACTGCGTTGTCTGAATTTCGTGCACCGCAAATGACACCATGAGAATCTTCGAAGTGTATGTATGTGTTAGTGAAGATCCAATCGTCTCCAACCAACAAAAAATATCGTCTTTTTGGGATAAAGTTGCCGAGAGGTACAATTCAGTATACCCCTACCCACAAAGTTCGTTAGATTCAATGTCATTTTGATATGGTCAATTCAGAATTACAAAAGTTCTGTGCATTGTACAACAACTTGTAGGGATAGATAAAAGAAGGCTCATGAATAGTGATAAAGGAAGGAAAATTTAAGGGCATGCTATTGTGGGTGTTAAGTAATGAAAGAAAAAGTAAATATGCGGCTAGATAAGAACATTGTGTCGAAGATGCCCTTATAATATTGGATGTTTATGGCTTTGTTTGGACTTTTGAGCCCCTTCTTACACAATTCTTATATATCCGAATTTTTTCTTGAAAAATGTAAATCATAACACTACAATTTTGTCAGTGTGTAAGGAACTTAGCACTAATGTAAATGTCAAATTAAACACTAATCTAAAGATAGAAATAGAAAATTGGATTAGCCGAGAGGAAATTTAATTTTAAGGAAATAACCAACTGTGAGGTTTTGTTTGAGCAATCGTCGTTCTTGTGTAGTGAGTGTTAGCCGTTTGGGTGGAAGAATAATAGGGTGCACAATTAGCACCAGCAGTTGGGGTGGGTGGAGAATTAACCGTCAGTACTGCTGTGCCACTTCCAAAAATATTTGCTAAAAGTAAAAATGTGCAAGTATTTCGTCTCAAAGGATCGAATCAATCGTGATATTAAATTTAGTCAGTTTCGATATATTTTGTACATGCTCTTATAGAAATTGGTTCTTTACACATAAAAATATTCTGAATTTCTTTTTTTGGTTCCATTATATCCACGTGGCATACAGGATGTTAAGTGAGATTATAATTTAACTTTATAAAAAAGTGACCCATCCACACCCAATATCACATTCGGGCCATATCATGTTTATAATGTTTAATACCGATGCATTATGAAATTAATTGAGCTATGTTGACATTTTGGAGCTAAAAATGAACCCAAAATATCTTTGATAATTTATCGATAGCTCACAATTCTGATTGATATTTCCCGTACATTCAGATTTTTATTTTATTTTTATTATAAAGGATTGACAATTCATGGTTTTAATTAATATTTCTAATTTCTAATATTTTAAGACATTTGATAAAAGGAAAATTGTTTGGAACTTAAAGTTGATTCTTTTTTACAGTTTGGCTCAGAAAGAGAAAAAAGAGGAAAAAGAAAGAGGATAAACACCATGTAGGCCATCCTTAACCCAGCTCCAAAAAATCTAGCCATAATTTAATTTTCAGCTGCCACGTCAGCATTTTACTTTTCAGCCAGAACACCATTATCCAAGCCCCAAACAATTCAGCCACAAATCAGCCACAACTCATTTCTTATCATTTTATCATTTTTTAATGCTTTAATTTTAGTTAGTTATTTTAATTAACTTATTTGTAAAATAAAGACAAGAAATTCGAAAGTTACTTAATAAAAATTTGAAATTGCTTAATTGGAAATCCTAAATTACATTAACTAAAAAACGAAGCATACATAATTGAAATTCCTAATATTACATATATAAAAACCGAAAATCAGTTGGAGTTGGCTTTTGTTCTTCCCAAAATCTGCATTGTAAAATCACATCACACTTATTTATTAAAAAAAAATTAAAGGTGGTCGCCGCATTGCGGCGGACTACCGTTATCGCCGCCTATTTGCGGCCGTCGCAGCCTGGCGATCAGCCGCTCCAGCGGCTGAAAGCCCGGCCCTACCCCCATCCTCGCCCCGCCCCGCCGCGGTTTCTCACCTAAACGCGGCGGCGATAAGGGTGCCCTAATCAATCAGTGTCTGTCTGATTTTCTAATTTATAGTCAACTACCATATCTTAAAGCAATGGTCGCTTATTTAGTGGGTTCTGATTGGTAGTTAGAAGTTAGGACATTGAATATCAAAGACTAGATCTATATTTCATGGATTTTGATGATTGCAAATAAAGTGAAATCAGCAAATGGCCAACCAATAATAAATCCGCTTTTACCTTTAAAAAAGGTCTTTGATTGGTCTTTTTGTTATTTAGTATGATTTCTTGTATATGACTCACCACCTGAATAAAAAATAAAATAAAAATATCAATAGTAGCTCGGATAATAAGAGCATCCATAATTCAACTTTAAAACAATAAGTATCAATTTCATTTTTAGTTATTATGCCAGTTTTTCACTATTCAACCATAAATCAGCCACAACATCCACAATTCATCCCAAAAAATTCAGTCTCAAATCGCTACAACTCTATTTTTTTTATTATTAATTTTCATATATTTATTTTAATTGCGATATTTAAAATTACTCAATAAATAACAAAAATTAGTTACTAAAAAATCAAAAATTATGTAATTAAACTCCCTACAATTACATTAATAAGAAAAGAAACTTACCCAGATTACTTAAAAAACAAAAATTACTTAATAAAAAGTACACATTAAAATCATACTTATTAATTCCTAATTTCTTTTCCAGTATGTCAATCAAGGCGGTACACTGTTGCAGCTATATCTCGTTCATATTCGATGTATCCTTGTATATCACTTTTGTGTACTGCTTGATCAACATCGCCTCAGCCATATTATCCACATATGAGTCTTTATCATCATCTTCGGCTTTGGCATTCCTCTTCCTCTTGGCCGCTTTCTAACCCATAAGATGGGTCTCCTGCATCGGCGGCTATGTGCCAAAACTCTCTTCCATCATCGCATTCAAATCGAATGCATCGACGTCCCCATTGGTAGAGTTTTGTCCAGAGGCAAAGTGCTTAGTTATTTTCAGGTTAGTTGAACACTTTGAGCCGCCGGAAAAATTTACGGTGGTTGCGAACAATTACCCACACGTCCTCGTACTTGAATTGTTTACGTTCGTCATTGTAGAAGGCAACGTGAGCCTGTTCCCGAATATTGTCCCAACTATGGCCGCTCGGTCATGTTTTTTCTAGGTTGTTGACATAGCCGGCGAATTTGGAGATCTCGGTTTGCACTCACCCCCAATGCTTGTGCAGATGGTCGTAATACGGTCCAATGTCCAGATCGACTTCAATTCGTTGTATTTTTCCGCAATACTCTCCCAGAAGATGTGAATTCGTCAGTTGCCGGTCATCGGGTCTTCACACATATCGACGGTGCACATTGCCAGTACTTTCGTCTCTTCCAGTCCATATTTCTTCACGCCCTCACGCACAGTGGGTGCATCATTCTTTCTGTTCCCTTTCCCTTTCACAGGAGCAGATGGTAGCACCTCATCGATGGTATGCATCTCGTCGACATTGCAGTACCTGACGTTGATTGCTAGATGTCAGCGAGACTTTCGTTCGACCCCGTCACCGGAAAAGAAGTAGAATTATCCGGCGCCATATTCCAACTTTGGGGATTATTGGGATCTCAACCCTTGCTACGACAATGCTCTAGAAAATTGCTTTAAAATGTTGAATCCATGGAAAATCCCTGAAATTTGGATTCATATTGCATGAAAAATCTAAAGATGTAGAATGAGAGTGATAGAGTTTGTTGGTGTGATGAAAAATGCTGGACAATGGTCTCTATTTATGGAGAAAAAATACCCCCACCCGTGACCATGCCCGTGAACCCCCTACACTTGTTCTTTGTTTTGCAACTTTTTTTTTTTTAATTTGTGTATTAATTAATATATATATATATTTATTTATTTATTTATTTATTTAATTTAGGAACAGCGGTCGGCGACGCCTCCTGCAGCGCTGCCGCTCCGCGGCTACTGCAGCAGGGCGTTCAGCCGCGTGCAAGGCGGTATGCCCAGCGGCGGCGTGGTGCGCCTCACCTCTAACGTCGTCGATATGCAGCCGCTGCTCTGTGGCAGTTTTTTCTTCCCATTCTCAGTGTGGTTAATCATGCCCTAATTAAATATGATTGTGATGAATTCTTCAATTTGGTGAGTCTAGAAATTTGATTGGAGGTGCATGATTTTTTTCTTCTCCAAAAGGTTGCCCAAAACATTATCGTTGAATAAATTGGTAATGACTTTCCTTTCTTTTATAATTAGAGAGCCATTCATTAGTGATCAATATGATAGGATTAGGGTATCAGTTGCGGTGTATAATTTCTTTACACAGTTACACAGAGTTCGTGCATAGAGGAGCATAGAGTGTAAAGCACCATAATGAATGAGTATTACACAAAGTGTAACACTCTGAGCTGTGTAAAAACACAGCCCAACACGTCACTCGCCCCCCTAAGCTAATTGACATCATGCATGCTTCACACGCGATGCCGTGCTGCTGGAAAAAATTCGATGCATTTTTTATTTTTATTAAATTCTGAAAATTTGGATTAATAAAAAAAATCATTCTTTTTTCTTTTGACCATTGGCAGCCAACTGCTACCATTTTTTCAATTTATTTTTTATCTTTTTATTTCACCCACTTTCCTCTATAAATATATTGTTGGCGTTTTAAATATTTCATTGAAGGAATCCCCTATCCGAGATCTGCTAGAATAATATAAGAATTTCTTGTAGTTAATTTAATGATCCTACTTTACTAGAACGCAAATAAAACATTTAATTCATTGAAGATAATTCCTAGAAATGTTTTCTTGTTGGTTTTCGAGTTTTACCTTATTAGATCTCCAAAGATCCGACAATGACTCGCTCCTCCAAGTGTAGTGAATGATTTCAACCTCGGAACTTCTAATTCGTTCCCTACTCCTAGATTTGAATATTGTGGTGGAACAAATCTATCAAACATATAGGACTTAAAAGAGAAAGAAGAGAACAAGAGAAAACTAGAAGAAACCCTAGTGGTTTTTGAAAATTGTGAGTGTGCTTGTGATTTTCGAATTCCACTAGCTAGGTTTAGGTTAAAAAGTGTTTTTCTCTTCTTTCCTTTCTCCTATATATAGAGTCTAGATGGGCCATATTAGGCATCCAAGGAAATTTGGGAGCCTCCCTATTGGGCTATTACTAATTAAATTGTGTCCCAATTTAATATAAGCATAATATAATATTAATTTGTACCATTATAGAAATTAATATTGGCTTACCCCTCCAAATCCAAATTACAGAAAATTTGAGCTTTTTTTTATAATTAATTTATTTTTCGTGTTTAAGATTCTAATATTCATTAATTAATTTAAACCTACTGTTGATTTTAATTAATTAATATCTTTTACCAAGAGTGCTATAATTCAAAATTCTTTATTTATTATACTTTGGAATAAATTCCAAGCTAGTCGGGCTTCTGTATTATAAAACATTTTATTGAACTCATTGAACTCCTCTTTGGGATATTATCAACCCGGACTCTCGCGGGACACGATTCAGTGTAATAACAATCCTAACACCTCTTAGTCATTAATTATCACTGCCCAAAATATCAGGATTCTTGGCCTATGAAAAACCAGCACCTTTTGATAAATCAAGGCAGTGCATAATCAATAATGTATGCTCAATGTTATATACAAAGATTAAGAAATAAATATCACCGAGACCTCATCTTTCAGTAATCAACAAGAAAGACTTATCTCACGTGAATCATTTCAGTACTATACCACACCAGTGTCTTTTGTTTACCAAAGTTAGTAAACGTTTTGGACTGACATTGCAACCTTTCGCTATAGATTATCTAAATCTATTTAGGTTGTGAAACTTAGTTTTTCTTTTGCAGGAGACCGACCGATGAACCTTCAGTGATAACCTGATCACCACTCAGTCTATAATGAAAAAGACTTAGACACATTTGCTTGATCATAAGGATTATAAGATAAATAATATGAAAAACAAATCAATGTGACAAAACAATAATCTTCTCATAAATTAGGGAAATAAGGTTTTACAATTACAAAGCAGCTCAAAGCTTGCTTTTCAATATATACCCTAACATATACTCCACCCCTCCCACTTCATTTCACACCATTTTCTTCATTCTTCTTCAATTTACTCAATATCTTCTTCTATTTTTATTTTTATTATTGCAAAATTTTTGGAGGACTACCCAGCACAAATACAAAATTTTCTTTCAAGTAATGGCTATAATCCCGATGAGATTGAACATTGATTGGAACAATCCACCCTTCTTTCCCAACTTTCAAATCATTCTAGTTTTCGTCCAACACAATTCTCAATCGCCATGTCCATGTCCCGACTCCTCCAACTCTCACAAGGTCTCGATCGAATCCAACTCTCCGATGAAGCATAAATTCTCATCCACGAAGTCTAAATTTCCTACTCCACCGCCGAAATTCGGACGCTATTTGAAGTGTACATGGGTATCTCTGAAGATCCAATCATCGCCAACTCTCAAAAGAACTTTTTTTAGGAAAATATTACCGAGAGATACAACACTTAGCTTCCTTTAGGCGTCCTTTTCAGCAAATCTCGTGCACTTCGAACCCACTTTGGAAGAGTTAGCCCATAAGTCCAAAAATTATTCGGCACCTACAACAAACACTGAGTTAGAATGTATGAGCGGGTCCAGTGAAGTTGATATTCTGAAAGAGGCGCTCAACATCTATGAAAAAAAATGTCGATAAGCCTTTTAAGCACGTACCGACTTGGGAGAAGGTGTGTCAGTGCCAAAAGTTGTCGGACAATGGAGGTTCGGGGGAGCGAAGAGAACGAATAACACCTTCACCGGCTAGTATACCACAATCAGGCAGGGTGAGCTCGTTCCGAGCGACGACGCGGGTGGGAGCGTCGGTAGGCAGTCGAGTAAAAGCCACCCGAAAAGACAAAAGACGACAAAATAGAAGGGGAAGATGAACATGGCAACCTCAAGCGGTGCACTATCAGAAAAAATAGATTAAATGACAAAGGTAATGAAAAAATCGAACGAGACTACTTTGTGAGCTTTGTATGCCAAAATGTCAAACATAGATACGTCTACCATGGACGAGGAGGAAAGAGGGTTGCGCCGCTAGTTTTTGCGAAGTCTCAGGGAGAAATTGTGAATTAATTAATTTATAATTTTTTAATTTTAATTATGTAATTTTAGAATTTTAATTATATAAATTTTGATTTTAATGAAAATTATATTTTTAATTAAATGATCAATTTAATTACAATATGCAATTAAAAATTACATGAAATAAAAAAGAATTAAAAAATTAGAAATTAAAAAAAAAAACAAGTTGTAGCTATAAAGTAAAAAATAGCCATTAAACTTATAAAATGTAATTGTGAAATGTTCCATAGTGTTCCACTGTTGCTCATGCCTTTAGAGTTCTAACTTTGCATGTGGACCAAAGGATAAAGAAAGGGCATTAGTCAACATCAAACTTTCTAAAAGGAATCCTTTTCACAATATATTTAAATAACCGTCGTCTTGAATTTGTTTTGGGTAGTATAGAACATCCAATCTAGTAGAAAGAAAACGAATGATTTCGAATTTTCTAATAAATTTGGTTCGTAAGCACAAAGGAAATTGAGTTTTTTATGATTCTCCAACTTTGACAATGACAATGTAAATGGTGATTGGAGTGGAGGGTGTGGCGCTGGGGGTAGAGGAGGAACAACAAAATCCTCACACGGGGAACTCTGAATCTGAAAAAGGAAAGGTAAAGTGAATCGAACCACTCACTCACTACGAGAATCATGGGCTCTAAGTACCTTTCCCGTTGGTAATTCTTCTCGACCAAACACCTTCTAAATTAACCTACATAAATGTGCATAACTGTAGTTCATCAAGGCATGCAGAACACTAGGCATTTATAATACTCGATGGATCCATGATGAAGAAATATTTCGCCAAAGCAGCAGCAAGATACATGGATTCTCAAACACCTGAGGTTTCAGTTGAAAACTTTTGGAAGACAGATTGGCTGAATTTTCATCACGAAGAAGAGGTCATCTGTGATCTAGGAAATGGAAGTCGAGAAGCCTTTCACTCAAACTCGATCCAGAGTCAGGTACAGAACCTTTCCCTTCCACAAGCAACAAGGGGAGAAATTGCACCAGGCCGTGTTTCCAATCCTTGAATAAACAACCACTTCTTCCAACTCCAAGCAGAAACGAGCGCCAATCTCATGTTCTGAGGTCTGATTAGCCCAAATATTCCTCAACTGAGAACAGCTTACTCGTCAGGTCACCTTCGGGTCCAAGAATAAGGGGGGCGACTAGTCAATCAGCAAGTAGAAGGTTCACTGTAGATACAAAGGGACAGCATATTCAGATACTAATATTATTGTGATGCACACCATACAATGACAATTATTTCGTATTTTTTAATGCAGCTGCCTCATAAAGTGAATAACTGAACTTAATTCTTACCATTTTTTCTGATACATTCTTCTGTAAATACTAGCACCTTCGAGTTCTGCATGGATCTCTCTCTCCGTCCTTATTCCCATTGGATTACTTAACAACCATCCATCATTGTCGCATAGAATATTAGGATCAACATGATTGATATGCACAAGTTTGTCAAATTCATCATCAAAGTATTTCCTCATGTCAACTGCTACATCCAGGACGTCTGATTGTATGAATATCTGCTCAACAGAGAAAAGAAGACGACACTTAATAGTTAGTGTACACGGTGGAATGCCGCAGGTTCTAAATGCCTTGTCCTTAATTAAATATTTTATATTCACCTTTTAACAACATATTCATCAAAAGTATTTTACCGAGTCTTGCCTAACTCTTCACTCTTTCTTCTCTTTCCCTTTTTTATACATGAAGATGGTTGTTTTCTAGGATGCATCTTAATTCTTTTTGTTGCACAGGAAAACAACAGTCAATTATGCGAGTTTAGGCACATAAATATGTATAAAATTGGCAAATTTAAACATGTTCATCAAAAATAGAAGCATCAGTCATAATTTGTCCTAATTTAATTTTATTGAATCTATATGACAAAATAAACTTAACAAATGAAAATGTAGATAAATGTTGGGTCCATCTAGGACAGTTAAATGCTACAATCAAATTCATACGAATCATATATTATTAAAGACATTTCAAAAATGGGTTGTGTAAAGCTTGTCCAATTGGAAACGGATTATATACACTCAGTTATCTTACAATTTGGGTTGCATTGAGGAAAAGAAAAGAATAGGTACTATCAAGGTATGGCATATATTGAAGAAGACATAATCAGATCAAATCAGATCAGATCAGATCAGGTCAGAAAAGAACACCGAGTAATCCCATACCTGTCCTCCAGGAGCTAAGCCTTCTACAATGGAATCGACTAGAGGCTTCTGCACAACCCTTCTTTTATGATGCTTTTTCTTAAAGTGAGGATCTGGACACTGCATACATGAGCAAATAACTCCCTGTCATAAGAAAATATAGCTAGCTACAATCATAAAACGGGGTAATATCTTCCAAGTAGTCCTCATTCGGCTAAAGATCATGAGGAGACAACATACTAGTCACACAATTTCTTGATCTGAAAAGCACTCACCAGTATAGATACTAAAACCAAGGGACCTGGATATGTAGATACAAATTGTTTGAAGGAGACCGTTGCATTGGCATGCATAAAGTGGCTGCATTCACTAACATGTCAATCACTATTCTATTTCTAGGGACTTCCCAAAGCAAGATAAACTGAAGTTATCCTTACATATTATTCAGCCCTAGTTCATGTACCCAATGTTCAGCACGTTTGGCCAACTGCAGAAAAAAAAAGTAGTCAGGTAAGCAATAGACTTCTAAAGTTGTTTGGGGCTCGACAAAGGCAAAAAAAAAAGTGCAGTTAGATCTATGTTCAAAGGAATGTATAGCATACTTTTGGACGTATTTCCAATCCTAGATAATTCCTCAATCCGCAGTTTCTTTTGGCAAGCCATAGGAGAAACCTCCCACTACCTGAAATTAGCAACATTCTCGTTGAAATTACTTCTGAGCTTAGGTTCCTAGTGACAAGATATACTAAGAGTTGAGAAATGCAAATTTCACATAGTTTCATCTACACATCCTATATCATAATATCCAATCATGTTCTTGATCAGAAACACAAAAAAGTTAAACAAGAAAATCAAGAAAAAGTGTAATTAACAGAGAAATAGTTTGATTTATTCAGTTGTTAACACTACCAATGAACTGCAAGTCTTCCATCACTAAGCACAAGACAAAAAAATTAACAATTTGGATATCATGAAATAAATAAGCTCTTACCGCTACCAATATCCACCATCAATGGAAGCGTAGCATCTTTATAAACAGCATTCCAATCTGGGAGTTCCACCGGAACCTATACAAAACAAAAATATGGAGCTCACACTCGCTCACTCACTCACACACACACACACACACACACAAAGTGTATGATTTCAAAGGGCGTGAGGCGAAAAATGCACCAACAGAATTTACCATTTTGGAAAAACTGAGAGGATTAACATGCTGCCGGACCCTAACATGGCCTACCTCCTGCAAAACCCAATCGAAAATTAGTAAAAGCAAAAAAAGAAAAAAAGAAAAGAAGAAAAGAAAAAGAAACTAAATAGTAATGGAATCATCAAGGTTGTTAACATTTCATTCAAATTTTGATTTTTCCAATCGACTATTTCATATAGATAGAACCCTAAACTCCGATTGAACAACCTGGCAATCATTGTTGGAGAGATTGAGGTCAGCGTATTCCCGTGTGACGAGTTGGGTGCTATATTCTAGTTTTTCCGGTGAGGATATAGCAGGATACACCGCCGCCGAAACTCCGCGGCGGCATAAAGTAGCAAGTGATGAATTCGGCAGAGGTGATACCGCGGTGATGGGGCGGATAAATCTAGGTACGGCGCACCACATCGGAGCTCCAGATTGTCGATGAGCTCTAGTAACCGGAGGAGGATAGGAAACTTTTATAACAGATTTTGTAGTAAATTATTTATTATTCTGACCTCAAGTTATTATCTTTTATAAATACTTTTCATAACCAGCTAACGTCTTTTTCTATTTTTTTCATAACCATATGAAGTTCAGGGTAAAATCTGTCTTCGTCCCATCTTTTTTTTCGAATTTTTATAACTGGTCCATTCAAAGGTCTAACAAATTCATACTTATCGTATCTAAAGTGTCGTCTTTTTATTCTACAAAAACACTTGGGGACCAAAATTTTGACGTGTCTTTGATGATTAAGAATATGTAGAAGCAATGAGGATTGTGAAAACTGTCTAGGATGGTGAAAGGTTGAGATTGTTCAGTTCATGGATGAAGGTAATTATGACTATGAAGATTGAGATGTTGGTGTGTGTTGGAATCGAAGTTTGATCAATTATAAATATGGTCAAAACATTTAATTTACTGAAATTAAATGTTATAGCCTCGATCTACGTTTCGAGTAGATGCCCGTAGTATATTTATTTTCTCAAATCCGATTCCC
>JAYDZE010575189.1:0-47986 GCA_034509125.1 Monilaria moniliformis
TTGGTCTGAATGTCCGCGATACCAACCGTGACATCACTTATTCGGTGGGGAAACCTACTGAGTAAGGGGTGTTACAGAAGCTGAATACGAATGGATCTTAGGATGCAAGCACAGAGAGAGCAGCTGCCAGATGACTTATTCGTGGTCATATAGATGTGCTCATTGGTGCTTTTTGTTCCCTCTTTGTCGCCATTTCTAGCTTTAAGATGAAGCGTTTTATTCTCCTTCATGGCATTCGGACGACGATAGAGCATTCATCACATGTTTGGATAGACATGGATGTCGCCACAGTTATCAATTTGTTATTTTTATGCCAGCATGGATCGACAGTATTGCGCCACATAGTGGCTCACATTAAGTTACTTCCCTAGCAGTTGCATGTTCAGTTCTCCCACATCCATAGGGAGGGCAATCAAGCAACAAATTTCCTAGTAAGTAGGGGGCACCAGATCTCTGTCTACACATTTTATCATCAGAGTTCGGCCCTTAGGTTTCTCAAAGTCTTGGTTAGGATGGACCAATTGAGCTATCTTACTTCAGGTTTAGGCATCAACAAGGTTTAAAAAAAATGAAAATTAGGCGCACCTTGATGCAGTGCAGACATAAATCATGTCTGAGGGACACCTAATGAGGTGCCATATGGGATTGCACCTTGCCTGTGCCGAGGTGTACTGAGACACACCAAACCATGTCGAGACGCACTGAGGCGATCCAATGTGCAACCCACAAACATAGATCTAGATTTTCTTTTATTTTTCTATTTTTTGGGCTTAAATAGATTTCCTAAGACATGGGCTTCAATAAATTAACTTTTTTTTAAAGCCCTCATAACAAATGAAAGAACAAAAAAAGAAAAATTGCATAAAAACCTGCAAATTTATATGCTACGTTCTCTTTGTCATGCTCTTTCTCTCGCTCTTCTCTCTCTCTCTCTCTCTCCCCAATTAAAGGTCTAAAAACTTATAAAAATTGCCTAAAAATCTAATTAAAGACTTCTAATTATTAATTAGTTATAACTTAATGATTTTATATTTGACGTGTTTTCATATATTTGTTGTGCTTTTAATTGTGTATTGTATTAAGTATATTATTCATGTCAATTTGTGATTTACGTTTCGATCTTATGCCTTAGACCACCTCGAGGCTTACGCCTCGTGAAGCGGCAGAAAAATACGATAGATGTTTAAACATAATTTTAAAATCATGGGTATCGGTAGATGGTTCTTGTTTGACCGGTCTAAATGTTCGGTACCTTGATTTTCTAGTTGTTGTTTCTTGGATTTGATCACTTTTGGGACACTCTTTTATATTTGTTTTGTGGTTTAGTTGTCCTAATAGACTTATCGAGCATAGCCACTTCATGGTTGTGCCTCTATATAGTTGTTTTTTTTTCTTTTCTTTTTTTCTTTCTGGTAAAAGTCAATGTGGTTGAGGGCATGCTTCATTTTGTGGGCATATTTGAGTTTATTTGTTGCTTTTGATTCTAGGTTGAGGCACGCTGCTTGCTAGGCATGCACGTGGTCGTTTATCGTTTCCAGTTCTATTTTAGGCAGTTCACTTTTAGGTATTATTTTGTACGAGAGACATTGTTTAATTGTTTTAGTTTTATAGTTAGGCTGCCTAACCCCTTAACCCACTGGGTAATTGAATTGGATAGAATCTAGTTTTGAGCTAGAATCTTGTTTGATTCGAGCTAGAATTTAAGGGTAGGAATTCCACACTACTCAAATTAGGATCTTCTCCGATGGAGAGAACCTCATATTCTTCACTCTCTTTAATATAACTATCAAACTCATCTTATTCAGTCATCTGCCTCATCCATGATAAATTACGTTTTGCTTCACATTCCCTAGACATCACTGACACATCATTGCTTTATATGGTCAAAACTTAAACCCTAAACCCTAAATCATAAACCTTAAACAATCAACCATATATAAAATCAAGCCCCCATTTGAATCTCCGTATTCCAATCTAGTAAATGCCGCAAAAGATGATTAAAGAAGTCATTCTCACTCTCAGTGAGAGCACAGACTTGAGCTAGTAAGTAGTGCTAAGTTTATCAAGAATAAGCAGATGGATCTTTCTGCTAATTTCTGTAAAAATTTAAAGACTCGGTTGAACAAGCTCGTGGAGGAGGAAAAGTTTCGCAAAGTCAAGTATTCGTTTACTATGCCTAAACCGCCGAAGCCTGTTGTGCCTAAACGAAAGCCGTCTACGAAGAGAAAGCCTCTGGCAGCTATTGTGGGTCCACAACGGAAGTTGGCTGCTAAATGGAAACCAAATGCTAAGAGGAAGCATCCTACAAAGAGGAAGGCTCCAACGACTTTTATGGAACGGGTTGTTGTGGAGCCGGGAAGGAACTGGTTGGACCAGGCGAAGAACTGGTTGGAGCAGTGGTGCAATTTGATGTAGGGAATGTAGACCCTTATCATCTTATCCATTTTGGTTGTGAATTTTTAATATTCAACTTTATGTAGTCTTTGGACAATATATATATGATGCATATTTTAGAGTATATATTCCAATTTCAATTGATCACACACAAGTTATAAAATACTCTAAAGTTACTTCTAACTGCAAGAGAACATTGTCGAAAGTAGTAATTAAGGGTCGAACCCACAGAGAGGTGGAATGGTTGTTTAACCCGAAAATAAAAGGGAAAACTTTGGGAAACAGAAAAAATATAAAGAAGCTGAGAATAAATGATCAAAGAAAATCCAAGGCGAAAGTTGGTTTCAACAAGATGAAAAATGTTATCCCTAATATGTTTCAGATGATTATTGTAAATGACTGACTCAAATCTGGGTTCTTAGTTCAATTTCATGGCATAAGAGATTGTGTCTATTTTACATTCTAACGACACTGAACATGTCAGAAGAATTGTATAATTAAGATAAGCTGAACACGTCTCAAAATTCTTTAATATTAACCTAGACTCCTGTGGAATCTCAGTAAATCAAGATTGATATTTAAACACGTTCGACACAAAAGATTAAGATATTTAATTACTTAAACCTAGACTCCTGTGGAAGCTCAATAAGAACTAGATTAGAAATTAATTACATTAATTAACCTACAAATTTTTCTCTGAACAATACTCAGTTCTAAGGTTTCTATACTATGTAGTGCTCATATTTTCCAAGTTAAAGAGATGTTAGAAAAAAGGCTAGATTAAACTATCAACGATGCATCAATCAATAGCTCAATAAAATTCAAACCATAGTATAGATTAAACCATAAAATTCAACCAAAGAACAATCCAAGTCAAAACAAAAAAAAAAATTATCCTACTACATACTAGGGATAATAGGAAATTCTAGCCTAACATGGAGAAAATAACACCAAAATAAATAAAATCCGTGATACACATGGTGTCAGATCTCTGTGATGTCGTCTCTCTCCGTGTTTTGGTCTCAGTCTCCCGCTCTTTCTCTCTAGATTTCGCCTATTTTTTTCTCTAGGTTTTCCAAGATGTCTTTTCTGGCTCTGAAAATTGGTATTTAAAAGTCTTCACACGTCAATTCTGTCCGGTCGGGTGGGTTTTGGTGACAGCTCACCCGGCCGAGTGGAAGTCTCTGGAAGCCCGCGTGGAAGCCACCCGGTCGGGTGACTTGTTATACACTTCTCTACCATGTTGGGTAGAGGTCTCTGGTAAGTTTCAGTTCTCATCCAGCCGGGTGGGAAGTGGTGCACACATTGACCCGACTTGGTGGAATTCTCTGGGACGTCTATACTTTAACCCGGCCGGGTGGAAAGTGGTGCACACTTCGACCCGACCGGGTGGAACTCTCTGCATCCCAAAATTTCCCAAAATTCAGCATTTACCTTTGTCCATTTCATCTCTTTTATTCTCCAAACTTCTTCCTAACAATGAAAAGTACTTAAACGCGGGTGAGAGCTCAATAAACAAATGTGAAACCTTAGGGAAAATATTATCTAATTTGATCTGCATCAGCTATCATAATCTTATTATAGACTCTTTGATTGATGTTTCCATCAAGTCAATTCATTTAATTTTAGATTGGGTAACCTATGATAAAAAATTTCACAACTTGCTTGAAATTCCTGCCTATTTCCAACTTCTAATATTTCTTTATTTTGATTGTTTCTTGTTTGAGATTTTGTTGCTCTTTCTTGTGCCTTGTCTATCTTTCACTATCTTATTTAGCTCTTCTTATTTGTAGGCATTGGCTTGGTTTTGTGCTTAAGATTGTTTGGCTTGTTGGCAATCCCACATTGCACACGATTGGAATCTTATAAGGTTGTGAGTGAGGAATTACCTTAGCCTTATTAAATTCTAAACCTTACGAGTGACATTGGGGAGTGTGATTAGGGGTTGGGGAAAACATTTTGGAAGTGAGCTCCTCACTAAAACATCCATTTCTGGTGTGCAAATATGTGTAATTTCCTAACCAAACCTTGGGACTGATTCATTTTAGGTAGGGGTGCTTATTCGGTAAGTTTGGTTAATAACTGAACCGACTAGTTGGTTAACCGATTGAATTCTACACCAAAATTAAGAATTGAAACTGGTACCGATATAAGATCTGTTACACTACTAACCGATCGGTTATAATCAATTGTAACAAAAAATAACCGATGAGTAAAATTTTAATACTGAAATTTATTTTGTAATATGGGAAATTTATTCCTCATTAAAAATAAATAACTAAAAATAAGGCCCACTATTTATAGTGGTACTATTTCATTTTCCTTTCTTCCTCTATTGATGTGGGATGGAAAATGAATGAGAAAAAAAATTAAACTCCCACTATTAATAATATAAGTTATCTCATTTCCCTTTCGTATGCAATCGATGTGGGATAGCTGTAAGGGTGAGAAAGTGAAAAGCTGGGAATGAGGCTTTATAACAACAGTTACTACTTTGCCTTTCGTTAAACAAGCGGTGTGGGATGGTTGTGAGGGGAGAGTAAATAAAAGGCAGGGGAGAAGTGGGAATGAATGAGGTTGAAGCTGACGAAAAATGCAAGTGAGGGAGCTAGGGGTCGATCCCGCATCTTTGTGGATGAGAAGCAGCGCTCTAACCAACTCGGCTACAAGTGCATTTTAAAAATAAAACTAATATTAATATACCTATTACCATTAATGTCCGTTTTTTTGGTTATTCGGTTATAACCAATCATTTATCGGTTATAACTGATAACCGAAGTTTTTTTCCAAGCAATAACCGGAACCGAACCACAATCAATATTTTCAGTTATTGGTTAACCGATAATCGACTAACCGAATAATCACCTCTACTTTTAGGCTTTCTTTTTCTTTGTTTGCTTGTCTTTTAATCTATTGTAGGTGATCGTCATCATGGCACCCACTACTAGAGCTCAATCTTGAACTTCCTTTCCAAGGAGTGAGGAAGGTAGACCATCCTCATCCTTTGATTCAAATATAAAAAAGATGTTGGTTTCCTTGATCGCCAGGATGGTGGAAATCCAAAAAGACGTTGCCAATTTGAAGGAACAAAACACACGATGAGTGTGATTTATTTGGATGATCTGGATTAGTTCGCATTGTTGTTGAAAATGCGCCAGGTCCACAAAGAGTTGTGCATTTCCCCACTCTCCTTATGAATACTAAACTAGTATCGGCACGGGTGTTGATCCCACGAGGACTGGTTGTCTGCCCAGGTTGAAGGTGTGCTTTGGAAGGTTCAGCGATGCCACTACGCATTTATATTGTGGGAAACTACCTATTTAAGTGCGTAAAATTACCTATCTACTTAACACAAATAAGTTAACTAAACATATTCAAGAAATTAAACATACTTAAGATAAACTGATTTCAGAAAGTAATTAAGTTTGAAAAGTATGTGCTCAGGTGCTCTATGGTACATGCAGGGAGGTACTACTAACTAAAGCTGAAACAAATAACCTATAGCTAACACTACTTTACAGTTACACATTGCAGGGTGTGTGGTCTCCCGTGGACATTTGGCACTAACTATCACAGAACTCGTTCGTACTACACTAGACCACTCCAACTTACCTCTTTCCGTCCCTTCCCAGTTCTATCTCTTTGAACCAGAAGTTATGGAGTCGCCGGACTGAACTTCCGATGAGGTTCATTAAGTTAAAATTGAAGCAAATACGAAAACAACACCTCTAAGTTAGCTCTTGACTCGTGCTATTGATCATTTTCATCTTTTGAATAAATGCCTAGTTTGGTCTTTAAAATGTTTGCTGGTGATTTCTTAGTCGAGTCTTGAGTCGGTACTTTTTTTTCCGCGTTTCCTGTTTCTTGAGTCTTTTCTATTCTTGATTCGTGGGAGTAGTAGTCCTTAACTACCATAATCCAACTAGTTTGAACTAACTTATACTTGAGGGCAAGCATGCCTTAAGTATGAGGAGGTTTGATCAGGCCAGATTACGGCCATTAATTCCATTTAAAAGAAGAGAAAACTTTGATATAATCTGCACAAAAGGTACGAATTTGGCACAGGAAAGTAGGGAATGTTGAGAATGAAGCTGAGGTTAAGCAAAGGTGGTGGTAGCTGAAGTATGGAAAATAATAAGCAAGAAGACCGGTACGCTGGCCAAGCGACATGTCAGTGGAAGGCAGGATCCAAGGCGAAATACTTAGAGAAGATCACATTCGAGGATGCGAGCCTCAAACACATATTAAGGATCATGGGGATGCGAACACAAGATTATGTCCCGCACGTAACCCTTGAAAGCGAGTATAAAACAAGAGGAGAGACCAACACAAAGAAACTCTTTCATCATCATATAATAAGTGTTGGAGGCTGTGGGAAGAGTAATGGAGAGAGCAAGTAGTGAGAAGCAGTCCAAATCTCGAGCCTTCACCTTATTCCTAATTTTTGAAAGTTTCTAGCTTTAGCCACTTGAATCTCTAAGTGCAGCCACTTTTATCACTTGTATAAAGAATTGTGATTAGAACATTTTAAATTCAGTCTGTCTAGTTTTATTCTGTAGTAAGAAGTGGTTGTAAAACCGAACTTTAATGTTGTTTTCTTTAAAGTGCTTTTTAATGCTAGTTAAAGTTCGTGTTATGAGTTGTGTTTGCATTTTCATGTTTATTGTTCGAGTTTAGTTAATGTTTCATTTTAGTTCTTCAATGATGTCTTTTCCAAACACAAGCATAGTGTAGCTTAGTTAGGTAGGTTCTGTAGCCGTAAGTTAGGCAGTTTGTTAGTGTAATTTCTAGTTATTTTATTTTTCCAGCAATATGAACCCCACTAGAATCCATCCGGCGACACCACAACTTCCGACTCTGAACATTAGGGTTTGGAAGGGAATGAGGGGGTGAGTCCAGAGTGGTCCTTAGTTAGCACGTATGATCTTAGCAGGTAGGGTTAGTGATAGGAGTAGTGGGGGACCACAAGTCTTAAGTGAAAGTAGTCGAAAAAGAAAATGGTTGTTGCTTGTTTTCAGCTTTAATAAGTTGTACTACTACTCAGAGTATCAAGCTTATGCACCTGAGTTGTTTTGGCTTTCTGTTTGTTAGTACGATGCCTGCAGCCTTGTTTGTTTTCAGATAATTAGTGTCGTCCCTAAGCATACTTTAATTTCCTTGAACATGTTTAGTTTCAACTTTGTTTAAGTTAATAATATATCAATATCCTTTCTTAAGTAGTTAGTTTCCCACATTATAAATAGGCGTGGCGGTATCGCCAATCACCAAAACACACCTTCAAACTGGGCGGAAAACCAGTCCTCGTGGGATCGACAACCCTGACTTGCCGAATACTAATTCTAGTATAATAGGAGAGTGGAAAACTAAACAAATTCTTTGATGGAGTTGGCGTGTTCCTCAATGATAGCACGTACTAATGTTCGTGATAAGTTGTGAGAAAGGGTTGGTCCAGAAGTCAAGGGGTTCGAGTTAGTCAAATGCACTTTGAATTTATTTTGACAAGTTTGATAAAGGAAAAACAAATATACATGAGTTCTTTGTCCCCTTTTAAAATTGTGTCTGTAGTGACGTCACTTATTCAATGCTTCGGTTATCGAGCAATGGGTATTACAAATGTGGAATGACATGAATCAAATACTGAAATGAATACTAAAGCAAGGGGAATGAAAAACAAGATATATATGTTTATGCCCAGTGTTTGAGTGTGTTCATTGGGTATAGTTGGCATGTCATAGGATAACAATACTGCATTATTTGTTGATCATTCGTCTTATGAATAACCGAAGCAAGGATGGTCTATTTATCTGATGGGCCCTTTATCTGATATGTCTAATATGCACCCTTCGTGGGTATTATGATCTGAACTCCTATTGGTTATCCGTCTACGTCATAAATGGGCGGTATGTACGGTGTCCTCACATTGACAATAATAGTGTCTATATCTGTATTTGATCTGATCTGTATACCCATGTCTGTCACTCAGCACATTCTAGGGCTATACATAAAAATTTGTGTGCTAATATATGTGCTAATTTGTATTCTCTTATATAAATTAAATACCTTATGAGAAACATGACATCATATATTATCACTTATTTGTTCAGAATCTGATAACATCTGTTAAAGCGCATGATGCTTTGATTTGGATCTGACTACTGATGGGAATATTAATATTATATGATTGTGGGCCATGTGTGTTTGATATGGGCTGTGTGTTTGTCTATGCCAATTATGAGACATTATAATGTACTATATGGAATAATATGATATTATATGATAAGATTAAGAAAATGTAATATTACTTGAAGATATTTATAATATATAAAAAAAGAGTATGAAATTATATAAGATTAATCAAAATTATATAATTGTACATAGCACCGTTGAGAAATATAAAATTATATGAAACCATATGATGATATTTAATGCCACTTGATATTGTAGGATATTCTTTTAGGATAATTGAAGATACGTGGAGTTTTATAAGATTAATAATATGGTTTGATATGTGCGTCCCTAAACGGGCTATATGCACCGAATGTGATATCTCTGGATAAGTATACCAAAGGTGGGATATGTGGATCAATATTAAATTGATTATGTGATAATATAAGGTGTTATATAATGACATGTGAAACGATAATGATGATTATATGATCAAGAAGACTGAACTATAATATGGGTAGAAATATGTGAAATAAAAGTTATCTATGAAATGAAGTGCAAATAGTAAGAACAATTATAAGATAATGCGAATATTGAAAGGCGTGAAGTTAAGTAGAAACTATATGTTATTATATGATATTATGTGAAATTTATGTGTTAATATGGAAATATATGATGGTTTGTATGATCGTTGAAAGTAAAGTGGAAATATGAGAAATTATAAGTGAAAGTACGTGAAAATATAAAGAAGAAATATTGATAATATAACATGCAGAAATAAAGGAATAAACAAGCTAAGTTTATAAAAGTATAATGAAGTAACTTAAAATTTATAAATCATTGTCTTAATTAAGTGGATTGAGTTATGTGGTGAGAATATAGCTACTGAGCTGTCGAGCTCACCCCTCTTTTCCTCTCCCCCTTGCACGACAAGTTATAAAGTTAGTCTCTGATTCATGCAGTTGTATCCTCGTCAATTCGCTAGTCGTCTAATGTGGTTTAACATGTAACAGTTTGGAAATTGTGGCATATGTAGAAGTCCATGTCTCCTATGAAAGAAAGCCCACTTACGTTGTTTATAGACGAGTTTTTATTTTATGTTGTGTATCTAAATGTATTTTTGTGGAAAACTAAATTTTTCGGCACATGTTGTCAATATCGGAATTGTGACATCACTTATTCGGTGAATTATCGGTCGAGTAAGGGGTGTTACACATTCATTCTATGGTCATCATGAAATTGTGTAGGGGTGTAAGAAGCCTTCAATGTGACATTGCTTCTCTTTGTTGATTTTGCTCCTTCAAAGTAGCAACATCCTTTTGAATTTTCTCTATTTTGGCCATCAAAGTAGCCAACATCTTTTCTACATTTGAATCAGATGACGAAGAGGGAGCACATTCCTCCCTAGTTGGGGAAGAATTCCAAGATCAAGCACTGGTATTTAGGGCTATGACGATGCTCACCTACAATAAAAATCAACAAGAAGAGACAACCAATGGACGAATCTCAAAAGCACGGTTAAGTAAAACACACACACATGCAAGAATGGAGGTTTTAGTGAGGAGCTCACATCCCAAATGTTATCCCCTCCCCCTTCACATAATTCCCGACATCACTCAAAAGGCTTAGAATTTAGTAGGGCTAAGGATAAACCTCACTCAAGTCCTTGAGTATTTCCAAACAAGTGCAATGTGAGATGAATGCCAACAAGTCAAACAGTGAAAACACAAAAACAAGCATAATGCCTACCAACAAATAGAGCTAAACAAGATAGTGAAAGATAGACAAGGCACAAGAAATATAGGCAAGACACAAAAGAGGGAACACTAGAGGTTGAAAATGGGAAGAAATTTCAATCAACTTGTGAAATTTTTTCACATAGGTTACTCAAGCTCAAATTAGATGATATTGATGGAAGCTTCAATCAAAGAGTCTACAGTAAGAGTATTATGGCCCCCAACAAGTCTGGTTTTCATTTGGCAGTAAAGATATGAAACAGAGCAAGATACAGGGTGGCAGTAAACTTCACATTTTTTTTACCAATCACTTACAACTTGCAAGAACAAAAAATTGGCTTTAGTACCAAATTGATGTTAATCCACAATGAAAACATGAAGATTTCCCAAGATTTGCTCTTGCAAAAGTACAAAAAAAATGCATAGGAAAGGAATGGAATGGAAGTTTAAGAAGATGAAGGATAACATTTATGCACAAGAAACCTTTCTTGGACCAAGAACATCAACCAAAAGAATGGAGGCAATCCATGGCTACTTTCATTAGAACAATCACTTGCAAAGCTCCGCAAACTAACAAACACTAAGCTAGATGCATACTTTTACATTGAATAAACAAATTATGCAATGCAATCATCCTCGCTAGTATGGAATTAAACAAGAACACGCTCTACCAAAAAGGGAACAACTCTCTGATAGAGAACATCTGCATTTCTCAAAGTCCAAAATGATCAACTAGGTTTCCAAATTGAGTAAGTTGATCTGCTCAATTTGAACATTCCACCAAGTGAAGAAAATTCTTTCATTTTTAATTCGCCTCAAAACCAAAGTGGCTCTAATACCACTTCTCGGGAAAAAAGGTGATAATTATAAAGTAGTATCAAAATAAATGATACTTGCATAATAGAACTAGAATAATTCTTTTTCTCAAGCTGAATTGAAAATGTGACCAAATCAATAAAATAAATTTGATGCTGAATATAAAATCATGAGACAATAATTTTTATGTGAAAAACTTAAATTAGGAAAAACTACGAGACTGTAGTCTAAAATCTTCAAGAGAGTAATATACGTACACTGGAGATAGAAACAAGCCTAACGAGACTACGTTCCCTATGGAAAATTTGACAATAAGACAATAAACTAAGTTAAACAACACAATTATAACACCAACAGAATGAACAGGCATTCAACAAACAAACTAGATATATTCCACTCTAACAATCTCAACAAGTATTAATTAAATATCATCCATAGTAAAACATTACTCAGCTAAAATTGGGATTAGCTTACGAGTTATGTAATTTAAACATGGTTTAATAACTAAATTCTGCTCACCATATGATCAAATAAAACAAGAATCATAAAAAAAATTAGTAGCAGAACAAATAGAAATACAAACCAAGACGGTTGTAAACATATTTCTATTATTGTAATTGTTATACTTAGGTATGATATATTGGAAACCAACTCACATCCTAATATAACTCAATATCCAAAATGTATTCTTAATTAATTTGTAAGCAATAAGATCTTGGTTATAATAATAATAATAATAATAATAATTAATAACATTCACATAAAGTTAAAGCATATTACTTGACATATAAAATTAACAGGCAACCAAACATCACGTACAAATAGCTAAAACCCATGTCTGGAATTTGAAAAACTAAATATCCTATTCCGACTAACTATAAAACTCTTAAACCCTTTCCCTTAATCTCAGTTTCTTTTTCTTCTTCTTTTAAGAAAAAGACAATCTCACGAGTCATGATCAAAAATTTAGACTGATGGTATATCTGAGAGAGCTACACATCACCCTATTTCCTTGCACTATTTGAACCATTACCCTTAGCTTTGAAGGCTATCCCATTTCCAACCTACACTTCGAAAATGAAATTTCAATTTTTTATGTAATTTATAGCATTAAGTTTCAAAGATAGCTTTAATTTTGAAAAAAATAGATTTGATTATAGCCATTAACAAATATAATGTTGAGTTTGCGGTCAATTTTGATCGTTTAACACAATTCATTCAATTGATGTATAAGCTTCGTCATCCATGCCAAAACAAAGATTTTGGCATCGTAGTCGACAATTTTGGTTGAGTACTGAGGACAAAATTTGCCGCAATAGAATGAAGAACAACTATTATTACAGCTCCGCCAAAAAATTTCATCAATACTCAACCAAAATTGTCAAGTAATAATTATATGACACAATTGTTAGGAATTAGGGGTCGAATTGAGAAACATGTAGGGGTCTTTCATACACATCCATGGAGGCAAATCGTATGGAGTTAAAATCATTGGTCATAACGAGTACTGCATACTCGTCTGACCGAATGGCTGAAATCCATCTGTGCTAAGTGCCAACCTGACATTTCTTGACTCAGAAGCAAATAATGGATGAGTCTCGTCGAAGGTTTTCCATGCTACGGAATCTGACGGATGAGACATCTCTCCAGGTGTCGTGGTGTGCTCTGCTTGCCATCTCCTGGATTCAGCTGTAACTTCGGATGCATATAAGCGTTTCAATTTAGAACCGAGAGGAAAATAATACATCTACTTGCATGCACTTCCATTAGATTTGAATATATCCTCCCCACAAACATTACATGTAGTTCTGTTCTTATGATCTCTCTAGTAGATCATGCAAGTGTATCTTCAGAATGGGCATATCTAAAGTCTGCATTTGTTTCTTGCAAGTATAGAACTTATCAGGCATGTGATTAGGTTTTGGCAGACGCTCCTTCATGAACTGAGATACATCATCAAATAATCGTTGAGGCATGCGATGTTCGGACCTCATAGTCATCAAGCGAGCATTTGTTGCCAATTGTGAATAATCACAACCCTCCCATAAATCAGTTTGAGACGCTTGTAATGTATTGTAAAAGTGTTGTGACTCGTTATTTGGAGGTTATGGCATGTAAGTAGGCGGAACATATTGTTCAGGACCAATTGCTCGTCCCTACACATCGTATACCATCTGTTGATATGGATTTGATGGCAGATCGAAATGCATCGATCCACCATGTCCTGAAGTAGATGACGCACTCGCATCTTTAGGAAATCTCCAATCATAGTAATTTCGAATGAACCCTTTTCTCACGAGGTGCTCCTTGACTGTGTTAGTAGGCATAAATATATTATTATCACAACATGCGCTGGATATCTAATTTTCAGACCATCTATTCTAGAGGGATGTTGCACAACAAAATGTATAAAGGAATCTATCCCATCAATAAAATCCTGATTATATTCTCATGTGGAAAATTTTATCATACGCATTCACTTTCTTCCCGATACTATATCAATTTCACCGCCCTATCGTACAAAAACAAAATAAATTAAAATTTATATTACACCTAATTATTTTATATGATAATATTTATATCAACTATACAAACATACATACATACATATATATATATATATATATATATATATATATATTATCAATTTTTATTTTGTTTTACTTTAAAAAATGTGGTAAAATATGAATTGTCTATGAAGTTATATTATTTATAATTCTATTTTTAATATTTTATATTACTTTTCTAATTTACTTATCCTTAGAAACAAAAAATAAAAAAATATTTGAAAAAAATTCAGTATTTATGCCTAAACTGCCTATATTAATTTGTCCAAAATAAATTTAAATCTTAGCCTAAATTATTATATGCAACACTTAATTATGAAAACTATATATTTCAAGTAATAACAGATTTTGTTGGATTAGGGGGAATATATTTTAATTAGATCGTATTAACTAAATTAGCATATCTATATTATATTTTATAGAGCAACAGTGTTGCTAGGAACTGAATTAAGTTTATTCGGTGCTCGGTATTGAATCCTAAATATTAGTGAATACGGCAAGTTAGTTTATTTTTATATAAAAATTGTTCTACATAAAATCGGTAATAATAATTCAAAGAACGTAAAAGTATTGTGAAAATAAGCACTAATATAATTTAACACAATAAAGTAACTAAAAATAATTATGTTAAACAACACATATAATTGTATCAAACACGTTACTATAAGCTTTTATTTAACTCTTATGAGGAGATCAACGTACCGACAACTAAAATGTATGATTTAGTCTTAATTTAAAAATTTACTTAATTAAAGAACAACTAAAAATAAATAACTTATATATATACACACACACACACTCTAAAATGCGTAATCTGTGAAATGTGTAATAATCAAAGATTCGATAATTGATTCATCCGTGGGATATATTTGTAGGAGTTGTGAAGCATATAATTGTGATAAATGAGAGAAGAGACAGAATAACATATATTTATAGCCAAAGATACAAAAATATATATGGTAGAGGTTAACATATATATGGTAGAATTCTATTATGTAACAAATTCTGTAAGATACTGAGCGCCAACGTGCTCGGAAACTTTACTCGCCACGTCCACCGAGTCCCCAACCTCTCGGTAATATAACGTCTACCGAGCACCGCCGTACTCGGTAACAACTCACAGGCTTTCCCGAGTAATTCTTTCATTTCCGAGCACTGAGATACTCGCTAAGACCTTCTCGCGATGTTTTGGCGCTAATATTTACCGAGCAGACTGTCGAAAATGTCCTACACAATAGGTTGTGGTAGGTGTTACCGAGTGGTCGTTGTAGTGCTCGCTAAGTGCTCGGTGGATGGTCGAAAAACGCTCGATAGTTGCTCGAAATGTGGCAAGCACGTTTGTGATCGGTAATAGGTGCTCAGTATTTAACGTCTTTTTGTAGTGAGTGATGGCAACGATCACGCCCAAAAGAACAAAAACTCATCAAAATGAACTTCAATATAATCCACTAGTTCAATTTAATTAACTACAAATTAATTAGACACGTTATAGGTCAAATGATAAAAACAATTATTTTGGTGATTAATTAATTAGTTAATTAATTACCCTGTACTTGTTCTTGGAGGTGTAGACGAAGAAAATAGAAAGGTAAATAATCACTAAGAATAGGCCGAATGAATTTATTGAGATGATGAGAGTGATGTCTGCAATGTACGGATATCTGTGGAATTCTTCTGTGCTCTTCTTCTTGCATATTCTCCAAATTATTGGCCTACAATTTTCAAGACGAGAGATGCTGGGGATATTAATTGAAACGAACAAACAGGATATCTAAAAGTCTTGTAATCACTTTCAGATCAAATCAATTCGACGGTTCTACCAAATTATTTGATTGGATAAAATTCAGATATTTTTGAAGATAAGTATGTGATGTTCTTGAGAAAAACGAACCAGAGATAGCAGATTGACCAGACGGGAAAATAAGGCGGAAATAAAGTAGTTATTTTCTACTTTCAACAATTGCCAAAATGTCCCTTGAAAATCCGAAAATTAAATTTTTGATCGAATTTTCACCATAGCAATTTAAATCTCTGCCCCTTGGACCCCGCTACCGGGGGAGCTGCCCCCTAACCCCCGTCCCATAGGGGCTTCGCTTCTAAAATCATAATAAATTCAAATAAGTGTGCACTCCGTACCTCCAAATTTATATGATGTATTATTATGATGATATTGGTCAATTAAGTTAATCCAATTACACTAAAATATCCAACAAGAGAGAGAGTTATACTACGGAGACGAACAGTAAGCCGGAAATGATGTTGCCTAAACGGAAACTTGAAGAATTAATATTTACCAATAATTAATCAGCAAATGACTAGCAATTTCAAGAAAATGAATTAAACAAAGTTAAGTAAAGTAAGAAAAATGACAAACATTGGGGTTATATAGATTAGGTGGTTCTTAATATAAATTTGTTCATCGTCTCATTTATAATTTAATAACACGAATCACATTGTGAAGTTCAATCACTTCTCAATTATTAAGCAAAAACGTAATCACTACATATATGTGAAACATGTTTGTTATTTTTAAGCTTTGTGTATACTTTAGACTTATACCCATCTGAATGTTTGTCCACTGATAATTTATCCTTTTATCCAATCTCTAAACAGGCCGGATCCGAATGATTAGGTAATCCGACCCGCTAAGACCTATTTTTTTTATTTGAATAACCCTTTATCCAAATTCGGGCCCCAAATCCAAAGCCCACAATTCAGTTTAAAAACGGGCCGGGTCAGCAAAGCTAGAAATGAAGATGAGCTTATCTAGAGTGTGAGGTTGACTGGAGCCTTCTTCACTTCTTCAGCTACTCTCTCTCTCTGTGGATCGCATTTTCTCTCTCCTCTTCCAGATTTTTCTTCCGCCACATAACCTTATCCTCTCCCAATCAATTTCCCTTTCCTAGTTTCACTTGTCACGTAACAATACGCCAATGCTGCTATCGTTGTGCTGAAAATTTTGCGAGTTTTCAATCAATGGCGGCCATTATTTCGTGCTACGCTCATTCCTTTTCACGTTTCGAAACACCTCACAAGCTTGCCAGCCCCAGCTCTCGATCTAATTGCATCAAATCGTCCTCTCCTACTCATCAGTTCAAACCTCTATGCTCACAAAAATCAAATGCATTTGAATCAATCTGTGAACAGGTTAGCTCTTAATTTCTTACAATTAACCATACATTTACACATTACCGCGGTATACATGTGCATTATACGTATATATAGTTTCTCCATGGAGTTCAACAGTTATCATTACATCTGGCGATTTTGTTACTACTGATTTTGGATAATTCTGTTTCTAATCGATAGTATGATGCTTTGAACAGAGGGATTGGCTTTCTTCAATTAAAAAAAGCGCGATTACTGTTGCGCTTGCAGTAGGTTTATTGGGTGGATTTAGCGATTTGGGAAGCTCGGAATCGGCCAATGCTGCAGCTATTGCTCCGGCATTGCCCGATGTTTCAGTTCTGATTTCTGGGCCGCCAATTAAGGACCCTGGAGCTTTACTGAGATACGCATTGCCTATCAATAATAAGGCCATAAGGGAGGTGCAGAAGCCTCTAGAAGATATTACGGAGAGTCTGAAGATTGCTGGTGTGAAAGCCCTCGACTCTGTGGAAAGAGTGAGAACTTTTGTGTGATTTGTCGTGTTTGTTAGGTATGTTGTTTTTGCAGTGTTTTCTTATAATTGTTTGTGTTGCTGGTTTTTCTTGCTTGAGCTGCAGAATGTGAGGCAGGCGTCAAGGGCGCTGAAGCAAGGCAGGACTATAATAGTTGGAGGTCTGGCAAAGTCGAAGGTGGATGATGGGATTGCACTGCTTAACAAGCTGGAGACGGGATTCGATGAGATGATGAAAATCGCAGAGGACAAGAACCGGGATGGAGTCGCGCCTAAGCAGAGGGAGCTGCTCAACTATGTTGGAGGGTGAGTTTAGATGGTTGTTAAGCAATCTAAGTGTTCGAAGTTGTCATTTGCTGAGATTGTTGTCATTTGCTGAGATTCTGGCATGTTTCCATGTTGATGTTTTCATATCTTGGTTTTTTAGCAATTGAGAGAAACATACTAGGATTGAAATAGTTTTGCTATATCGTATATGCATTGCTTCATATTTGCTTAGTATGATGCGTGAATTCAAATGTTCTTATGTAGTTTGAGGACTTTTGATAGTTTCCACGAGTTTATCAATTAGGAAATGTTCTTTGCTAGATATTTTGACATTGTCCAAAAATAAGAGTGGATTTCTTATATCAACCAGGTAGGTCGTTCGTCTATTTGTTTATATGATAAGAATGGCGCCCTCAAACGATGAAATGATTTCATACATGGTTGCATATCAAACCTCAACATCCAGTTAGAACCACTCAAGGCCTTAGTCTTCGAATATTTTGTAATGGGATCTGATTTAGGTCTAGAGAGTGGAGAGAAAAACAAGAATATGTTTATCTCATTTAGACCCTTGTCATTGACTGCAGCTGAGATCTTCCTGGGGCATTGCATTTCTGCAGTGTTGAAGAGGATATGGTCGATGGCTTTCCGTATGAAGTACCCGAAGAGTACAAAAACATGCCGTTGCTGAAGGGAAGAGCAACTGTAGATATGAAGGTCAAGGTCAAGGACAACCCAAACCTGGAGGAATGTGTATTTCGTATTGTTTTGGATGGTTATAATGCCCCCGTAACTTCTGGAAATTTTGTGGATTTGGTGGAAAGACATTTCTATGATGGAATGGAGATCCAAAGAGGCAAGTATACTTAAGAAGTTTTCTTTAATATTCTTGAAACAAATATCCCAACTTGTTGGTTGTTATCATGCACAAATTCCCTATTCTTTTTGTGAAGATATATATTTCAGTAACCCTTATAGAACTGTAAATTTGTTTCTTATCTAGCGGACGGCTTTGTAGTCCAAACTGGAGATCCTGATGGTCCTGCTGAGGGATTTATCGACCCTAGTACAGAAAAGATTCGCACTATACCTCTTGAAATTATGGCGGATGGAGAAAAGGCGCCCTTCTATGGAGAAACTCTAGAAGTAAGTATTCACAACTACCTTTTGGAATCACTTACTAACATATTAGGTTTTATGTAATTCTTTCGCCACTTTCCCTTCATCCGACTCCCAAGAGCACTTTTTCCTTCGCAAATTGCATAAAATGCACGTTGTTGTACAGGAGCTCGGTCTATACAAGGCTCAAACAAAGCTTCCATTCAATGCATTTGGAACCATGGCCATGGCTCGAGAGGTAAACTTTGCTTTGGTCAACTCGTATGATTTATTTTGTATTGGTGCCTTCAAAGAGCAGGATTCTTGAAAAATGTTGGTTCTGTAATCCTCAGGAATTCGAAGACAATTCTGCTTCAAGTCAGGTATTTTGGCTGTTGAAAGAAAGTGAACTAACTCCTAGCAATGCCAACATATTGGACGGTCGATACGCAGTGTTTGGCTATGTCACGCAAAACGAGGAGCTTTTAGCAGACCTTAAGGTTGGTGATGTTATAGAGTCGATCCAAGTGGTAGCAGGCTTAGATAATCTAGTTAATCCGAGCTACAAGATTGCTGGTTAGGTAAAACTAGTTTCTGCTATTGGTTTTACCCATCGAATTTTCTGTCTGAAAGAGAGAGAGAGAGATGTTCTCATTCTTTGTATTTAGTTATGTTTGTTGTCCTTCGTCGATAATCATACAAGTTATTGGATGATCTCAATGTAACACAGCATATATGTTTTCTCATGTTTTAGCAAATATTTGTTTGTAAATTAACTTTGAAGAATCATTTCATTGTAATAATTTGGTTTTGTACTTCAACAATATATTTCCTCGTTGGTCACTATATATTTAAGCGATTCAATAACAAAAAGTTTCTTGCAATCATGTACTGAAAGTTCGGGCAATTGGAAGCATTTGAGAATTCGCTGTTGTAGATTAGATTATGTGGCAAAATTCGCTGTTGTAGATAAGATTAGAATTGACCCTTTGAATTTTATTTGGTGTATGTTATTTTATGATGTGATTATAGACGATTCACATCGAGCTCGGCTTCAAGAGGTGGATATGTTGGTGGACATCGAAAGGCCGAGGATGGGAGCAATAACTAGGAGGATAAAGGAGGCTCTAAACCACCTAATAGGAAGGCTCACGATGCAAGAGGAGTATAAGCTTGAAGACCCATCACCTGTGAGGACCGTACTCAAAGTTAGGAGGGTTACGGCAAGCAAGAGGTCCCAAGCGGACCGTGTGGGGAGGAAGTCCTCCCACACGGCCCGTTTGGCCCCTACGAGGAGGAAGGAATTCCTTCCCCGACTTTCTAAATGGATCATGTGGGAGGACTTCCTTCTCACACGGACCATTTCAGAATGCAATGATGGCGCGAGTACGTGACCGCAAACGGACCGTGTAGGAAGCCCACCTTACCATACGACCCGTTTCCCCGTGCACGTCTAGCCTTTTGACTTGTGTTCCATGTAATTGTTTTTTCTCTTTTGTACTCTCTTTTCCAACAAACTATAAACCGATTTGGAAAGATTGTTGGTATGTTAGTTGTTTTTGCTTGAACAAGTCTAATAACCGTTTTGCCTCTCTTAAAAAAGGGTTTGACTTCCATTTTGTAAGAGATACAAGAATGAATGAATGTTGAAAATCTCCATGAGAGTGTGTTCCTTTTTTGTAGAGCTTTTATCCTTAATTTTATGCTTGTGTGTGGTTGCATTGTTTACTTGTTTTTCAATGTAAAAGTATGCATTCTTAGTGTTTGCTAGATTATAAAGCTAGTGCAAGAGGTTGTTTTAGTGAAAGTAGCCAAGGATTGCCTCTACTGTTTTGGTTGAGGTTCTTGGTTCTAGAATGTATCTTGTTCGTAAATACTTTTTCATCTCTTCAACCCTCCACTTATCTTTTTTTGTTCTACTTTTTGTGGGTTGAATTCACCCTAACCTTCTTTATTTGGGGTTTCTTGGAAGGTCAGTTCTTTGGGAGTTTCTATGGATTCAAGGTGGATTCACATCAATTTGGCACCAGAGCCAAATTTTGGTTCTTGCAAGAAGTAAGTGATTAGCTAAAACTTTGTCTTTCTATTTTTGCCATTTTTACTCTTAATTTCGGAAATGGTTTCTGAACTCATATCCTGCTGAAAATTTTACCATGTGTTCTTGGGTATGTCTAGTAACTCTGCAAAATCTGAGCTAAAAATCCATCGTTTGGCTGGTCAAAAATTTTCATAAAGTTGTTGTCCTATTTTGCCCCATTTTTTGGTATCTTGGGAGAAAACAAAGAAAAAACATAGCAAATAAAAACCTGATTTGTTAAGACTATTATATTCATATTGTGGAGCCTTTAAATGTCATTTTCACCAAATTTCATCTAATTTATGGTTGGGTAACCTATGCAAAAATATTTCTCAAGTTGTTTGAATTTCCTGTGCATTTTCAGCTTCTAGTCTCCTTACTTCTTTGTCATGTCTTGTTTGAATCTTTGTTGCTTTTTTTTGTGCCTTCAAAATTTTCACTATCTTGTTAGCTCTCTTGATAGTAGGTATTGTCCTAGTTGTTTTGATTAGCATTATTGACTTGTTGGCAATCGATTCACATTGCATTTGCTTGAAATTATACAAGATTAGTGAGTGAAAAACCACTGTAACCCCACTAAATTCTAAACCTTTTTGAGTGACATTGAGGAGTGTGATTGAGGTTGGAAAGATAGACAAGGATGTTTATGACCTTGGTATCCTACCCAAAGACTGTAAAGCTATTGGGAGTAAATGAATATACAAGCGTAACTCCACTAAACCTTTTCGAGTGACATTAAGGAGTGTGATTGGGGTTTGGGAAAATATTTGGGAAGTGAGTTCCTCACTAAAACCTCCATTCTTGTGTGTTTGTGTGTGGATTTTCAAACCGAACCGAGGGGAAGAGGCCCTCGACACCGTGAACGTATTAGAATATATACTAAAAAGCATGCTTCAATCTGCTTATGTATTTGTGAACCATATTTCCCAATTTATGAAAAGAATACTATTGTCTTACTGTTTTGCAATTTTACATTATGTTGACTTACAAACTATTATGATTAAGCAAACGCGTCTAGGTCTTCCGCATTGTTGACTGAATGGTGGTCAGGTTATCACTAAAAGTCTCTTAGTTGGTGCCTTGCAGAAGGTAATTAAGTTTCACAACCTAGATAGACTAAGACGATATATCGTGAAAAGTTGCAGCGTCGGTCCAAATGTTTACTAACATTGGTAAACGATGTCTGAAAGATGAGGTCTCGGTGATTGTTTATTTCTGAATCTTTATATATAACATTGAGCATACTATATTAATGATGCATTACTTTGACTCATCAAAACATGCGGATTTTTCGTAACCCAAGAATCCTAATATCTTGGGCAGTGGTAATTAATATCTACCGGTGCTAGTATTATTATGTCATTGAATATGTCTCAGGAGAGTTCGGGTTGATGATATCCCCAAGAGAGAGGTTTTATTATATAGAAGTCCGGCCGGCTTAGAATTTATTCCAAAGTATAATAAATAATGTTTTGAGCTAAACCACTATCGGTAAATGATATTAATTAATTAAAACCAGCAGTGGACTTAAATTAATTAATGGATATTAAAATTTTAAACACAGAAATTTAATTAATTAAAAAAGAAGCCTATATTACTTGTAATTTGAATTTGGAAGGATAAGTCAATATTAATTTTTATAGTGATCTAAATTAATATTCTATTGAGCTTGTATTAAATTGAGGCTCAATTTAATTAGTTAAAGCCTAATAGGAAGGCCCAATCCAAATTTTCTTGAATCTCTAACCTAACCCATTCATATTCTATAAACAGGAGAGAGTAAGAGGAAAAAGAAGAAGAAGAAAAAGAAGAAGAAGAAGAAGAAGAAGAAGAAGAAGAAGAAGAAGAACAAGAAGAAAATATTATTGCTACACACATACACATTCACACGTCACACATATAGCACACGTTTTGCTCTATCTGTATGTGTTCTCTGTATTTTTCTTTTTCTCTTAAACCTATTGGTTTGATAGCATTTGCCCACACTAATATTCAAACCTAGAATTGGGAAAAGGCTAGAAGATCTAGGTAAATATTCAGGATTAACACGTGGAGAATGCACAAATACTCTTCTTATCTTTGGAGATCAACTCATCAGTAAGTACTTCAGATTTGTAGTATGCATGATTTATGATTTAATTGCTAAATTGCATGCTTTTAACTGCGTCCTAGATGGTAGGAATTAATTTGAATACATGTCTTAAGAATTCTTTGTATTATCCTAAATAGATATAGGTGAAGGGAATTCCTTCATTGGAATGAAATCTCCATCAATTGGTATCAGAGCTAGGTCTAAGTACTGATATAGAGGAATTCAATTTTGTGTTCTATTTTATTCTGGCTTTTTCATTGTTGGTTATTCGAATCTGAATTGCATGGAATGGATGTGGTGATCTGTTGTGTTTTTGTTTTCCAAGTGTAATTGTAAATCCACGGGGCTTGACCGTGGTAGATTAGGTGTTTTTTTTTGTTTTTAATTTTGGTTTTGTTGTAATTGAAGAATAAAGAACATGAAGAACGAAGATGGTGGTTGATTCGAGTCACGACTTCACGTCGTAGAGTCCCACCGATGGTGGCTCTAGGGCGAAGGCAGTCGGCGGCTCTCGATGCATACACGCAGGGTACAATGGTGCATCACATGAGGCGTTGGGTGCTGCTGGCTGACGCGCGAGTTTTGTGGTGTTGGATACGTGTTGTCGTCATGACACGCCGCCCTCGGTCAAAGTCATTTGTTGTTCCCCTACTTCCCAAATACTAATACTAGCAAGTGGTAAGTTCGGGAGTCGATCCTACAGAGAGATGATTGGTTAGCCCTAGTTGAGTGTGTATTTTTATGGTTGGCGATGCCGCCATACTTTTGGGTTTGGTTGGGGGAACTATTCTACTGGACTAGGAAATGTATATAAAACTAATTAAAGGTTGAAAGAAATGAACAACTGGTTACTGCTACGGTACTACTGACTATGGGTACGAACTGGGCTACTGACATGTGGGTTAACCTTAAATTAAAGTGAAAACGGATTAAAAATACTGTACAGGATTAACTACGCTAATCTAAGGTATCTTTCTACACTAATCTAAGCCAGGTTAACTAATGGGGGCGGTAAAAGGCTGGCTAAAGTAACAGGTGCTGAGGGGAAGACATGTGTCGTTTTTAAGATTGAGTGGGGCCGAAGTGGTCCGTAAACAGGAGCTCTGGGGTTCTAACTACCCTGGGTTGTACTGCCTCTGCAGGAACTCTTGTTGCAGACTGGAAAAGCAAATTGTACGCTGCAACTAACCGAAACAGGTGGCATTCACCACCTCCAACCTCCAAATTCTACTATGAAGAACTAGAGAGTCGGATTAAACCCGGAAGTACTCTGGCTGGTGATTAGGCCATGAAAAATACAAGGAAAAGCTACTGAACTACTTCTAATCTTGGCTACTGAAAAGTTGTTTTACCTACCTATGCTTGTCAGAACACTAGTATACAAAATGGAAAGAAACACCTTAACCAAATATGCTTGGAAAACAATTAAACTACATCTAATAGATCTTGAAATCGAAGACATGCTGAAATGATTCAAATAAATACTAGAATGACTTGTTTAAACCGAAAATTGAGTTACGCCGAGAGCTTGCTAACACGGTAATAACAAAACGGAAGAAATACTTAGCATAAAATACTGAAATTACAAAACAGATTGTTTGCTTTTATAATTTCAACACCGAAAACAAGTAAACGGAAAAGCAACAACTAAAAACAAGACTGCAACTTCTATATCGCGACTAAGGCGAGAATCGAAATCAAAGCACAAACTAGAAAACTTCTAAGCTATGGCTAAGACTTGGATTTTTTACTACAAGAAGGGCCGGATCCATTATGAGTTGAAAGGTAGGCAATTTAGGCTGGGAATTGGAGTGCTGGGAACCGAAATTTCAAGCTGAGCGAACCCCTTCTTGCGTTGTCTTGAGCGCCTTTTATAGAGACGGGTAGGGTTGTGTGCTTGGATCTGCTGCATCGCGCCCCTTCAGTCTCTTGCGCTGAGGCTTCACCCTCTGATTGTATTTGTCCATCCTTGCATCTTGTCCTGTCCCATCTGGGCTACTTGTTGCTTCTGCTTCGCTGCTACTTGGTTTCTTTATGTATTCCACTATCTTCATTGCACCTGAATTGCCCAGCTTGCCCGTGATTTTGCCCCATGAATTGCACCAAAAACTTGCACTTTCACCATTTAACCAAGCGGATTAGTCCAGTAAAAGGGGTTGCTATTTGGGCTGATCAAACCTCCTCATACTTAAGGCATGCTTGCCCTCAAGCATGAGTCGGCTTCGAATAGCCTAAATAGCACCCTATAATTTAGTTTTCCCCGACTCAAAGGAAAGGAAAAGAAAGGTGAAAGAAAAAAACACAGACTCAAAGACAGAAAAGACACAGAAAAGAAAGGAAAGAAAAGATAATCACCAATAAACATCATCAAGTCGGGCAATATGAAGGGTTTCAGTTGATATAAATTGAGTTAAGAGTTAACTGCCCAGTTCAGTGGTTCACTCCCTCGCTATGCTCAAGGGTAATTCTCTCTTTCAGAGCTATTGTTCTCGTACTTTAAATCTTTCGCGGTCAAAAATGCATCTAAAGGACTTTCACTTTGGTTGTAATGGGGCTCAGTGTATTCTTTGTAGGTTAGGCCCTATTGTTCTAAGTTTCCGCAGTCCATTTATTCTGAGAGGGGTGAGTAGGCTTCCTTCTGCCCTATTTGAACGGCTTTCAGGCTTTTTCGTTTAGTGCCATTGGTTCTAACATCTTTTGCATATGTATTTTTTTTGTTTTTCTGCACTTATATATCTCTTTTTTTTTCAACTTGTGTTCTTTGCCTGCTTTACTCGTCCTACTTACTGATCTTCCTCTTTGGTTTTCAGATGTTTAAGCTATTATTTGTAGATGAAGAAAGGTAAGTTCTGGCTCAAACTGGGCTACTAGGGTCATGTCACTCGGGTGATGGTTCGAAAGATCAAGGCTCAAGTGGTTATGCCCTATGCCTATTTCATCTGCCTATTGACCTTGGAATATTTGAGTACGCTACTGATTCTTTTCTCTTTTAGCACTCAGAAAGAAAGATGCAGGGGCTGCCCCGCTTAAAGCTCAAGTCTAATAAGTATGTGGGGTAGTGAACTGGGCAGTCAGGTCCATCATCCTCAATTAAAAATTCTCAACCTAAGTAAGAGTGACCTTTATTTTTCCCTATTCATGCATATCTAGAGGTGGTTTTAAACAAAAACAGACTCAAACAACAAATAAACAACAACTTCTCAGACTTGGACAAAACAAGAATTTTTGTCCAAGGTGAGGATTGACGACTCCACATAAACACAAAGAAATAAGAAAAGAAGAAAAGAAAAACGAAATTGGGGAAAACTAAATTGTTACCGGTTCCTCCGGCTTGACCGCACTAGCGAGCCATTTGAAGTGCTTGCTTTGGTTGCTTCAGTTGGTAGTTGTCGGGTGCTTCCTTCTGGGATATCGGGCATTCCAATTGGCTGGCTGGGCGTGGTGTTTCGAGAACTTACTGGGATTCTGCATCATCAGTTTTCCTCATAAATTGTTTCAACTCCTGCATCAGATTTTGAAATTCCTCTCTCATTTTTCTCAGCTCGCCTTCCGCTTTCCGGAGTTACCTTCTTTGTTTTGTAACTTGATGTTCCACTGCCTTGAGACTTTCTGACACTTGTTCGTCTTCAGCACCTTTGGCTGTGGCAGACTGTGCCTCCTGGTCGATGGGCCTTTCTTGGTGCATTGTCTGCGAGCGCGACGTTGCCAGGTGCATAGAAATACGGTACTCCTTCTCGCACATGAACGATCAGCGTACCTCGCAAGAAAAACAAATCAAAATAACCAGACAATGGGAATTGTCCAACACAATTTATTCGTTAACCAAGATTTCATAATTTCTAGCAAGCAAAGCTCCTAGCACATGGCAGAGGGTGATGTTCCGTGTTGGGGTGCGAGCTTATAAGTTTAACCTGGTAAGCGAGTCAGAAATCCAAGTCTACCTTGATGCCCTTGTGCATGCACCAAGTGAAGTACAGCTCTGCCACTAAGACTAGACTAAAACTAGTCGTTTGACCTAGGAGGTTATATGCTAAAAAAGGTCGGGCACATGCGCAACACTGGATTAAGGAAGTAAGTTACTCTGGATTGTGTAGGCTTGAACTGCCCAGGGAAGGGGTGTGTTAACTCACTCCACGCGGTTTGCTGGTCAAAAGGCATTGTATATCTATTTGGCACGGCTCTCTGGGCAGTATGGTACTCATATCCGGAAGCTTCTCCTATCGGCACTATCCCTAATCTAACATTCCACTCCAACAAGGACATCTCATGCCACTCTCCAAACAGTTCAAACGAAATAAAGGTCTCTTCTAAATCACAGTTTGGAGAAAAATCAAATAAATAAAAAAACTCATCCGAGTCCGAGGTACGTCTGTGTGGGGAAATTCTAACAACCCATTAAATTCGATTTCATCAAAATAAGCAAAGAACTGCTCCCTACATCCAAAGATTTCCAAAGCATTAACATCAAGAGTTTGACCGGCCCGATATTCTTTACCAAATCGGGTCGTTACCTTACTAGCAATCGTAGAGCCTGGGTAGGCTTTGATATGAGCAATTCGCTCCTCGTTCAGTTCAACCTTCACCTTGTTGAACGTCCAGCTTCTTGGTGGTGGAGATTTTGTGCAGGATTCTGTTTCAGACGAGGTAGACGTCTCGGCCACGTAGGTCGAATCTAGGCTCCCTGATGGAATTTCTTCAGTGGGAGACTGCCTCGCCGGCTCGACCGTCATGAGTTCTTTCCCTTTTCTTTTGCGCTCAGCAGTCTGGGATCTCTGGCTGCTTCGCGGTGATTCTAAGGCAGAGAATTCTTGCACGTCGACTTCCGCTATCTCCTTCTCAGGTCTGACAACTAATGCTTGTTCTGTTTTCCCTACCACTTCGGCCTCATCTGCCCCTATTCGGACGGATAGTGTGGCCTGTGGCGTGGTGATCAGCCCAAATAACGACCCTTGTTTGCGCTTTAATTTGCTTGATTTTTATTGTAAAAGTTGCTGCTTTTAGTAGACTTGTGGGAATATCAACACTAGTGATCTGGGTGAAGCAGTGGGTAGAAAGAAGAAAAGCATAAGGAAATAAAGACCGAAGACACAACAAAAACTAGCCCAGACGGGAGCAGCAACTGCACGAAAGGATGGTGGGGTGCGAAGCACCAGAATTCTGCTCCCACAACAAGGCTCTATAAAAGGCACTTATTGAAGCAAGGGATTTTGGTTGAAGAGTGACGCCTCTGATCATCATCCACTTTATTGCTTTTCTTAGAATAGCTTGCTTTACAGTTCTTAACCTAGCCGATCCTTAGTTGAGTGCTTAGTTGTAGTTGTTTCGCTGTATTTCCTTTTGCTTGTTGAATTACATCGTGACAGTGTAACCAAACAAGTCTTTATCCTTTTTTAATCTAAGTTCAGTTCAAGTTTCGTTTAAGTTTTGCTATCTTTATCGCTTTTGCTAGTTCGCGGGTGTAAGGTGACATTGCAACCGAGTCCTAGTTTTATCCTGCTTTCTTTAATCGCTTTCTAGTGTTAGTCTTTGTTTTCTTTCGCTAAGTTTGCGGGTGTAAGGTGATATTGGAACCGAGTACTTAGTTTGTTCCGTTTATCGCTTTAAGAGTTAGTTCGTCTCGTCTTGCTAGTCGCGGTCGTATGGTGACAGTGCATCCGAGGCTTACCTTGCAGTTGTTTTTTAAAGGTTTTGTTCTCTGTTTCCGTTCGCGAGTTCGCGGCGGCCGCATGGTGACAGTGTGTCCAAGTCCTTAGCCTTTTCTTTTATCGCTTAAGTGTTAGTTCCGTTCCTTAGCGCTGAGTTCGCGGCCGCGTGGTGACAGTGCGTCCGAGTCCTTAGCTCTATTTCATGTATCGCTTTCTTAGGAAGTAGTTTCTATTCCGTGGCTAGTTTGAGGTTGTATGGTGACAATGCAACCCAGGATTTAGCTTGTTCACTTTTAATTGTCTCCAAGTGTCCGTAGGTAATCTCTAGTTTCCGTTTGATCTTTCTAGTTTTCAAAGTTTTAGTTGTTTTCTCGTCTTTAGTCAGTCTTTCGTCTTTCAAGTTAGCCTGTTCAAAAGTAGTCAGTAGCGTTTTTCCTTAAAGCTTTCACAGTTTTGGTCACCACCCGAGTCCTTACGGGTTATTTCTGATACTCTGGTTCCCCACATGGAGCTTGGAGATCGGGGATGGTGATTGACACCTGGTTTGGTTAGTTAGAAAGTATAGCAACTTTTAGCCTGCAGCCAGTACCTGCAGGACAATACACCACTCTGTGCACATGTGCAGGACCACCTCACATCCTTTTGTCCTGCCACTTGTTTTCTTTCCAGCCTTTTCTTTCAGCTAGTTTAACTAATTGTCCTTTTATTTTCAGTCTAGTTTAGATTAGTTAGTGTCCTTTTTAGTTTAGATTAGTTAATCGTGTTCTCGTTTTAATCTTTTCTCGCACATTTTAATTCCAGAGCCACCCATCTCTAGGCCAGTTTAAGCCTTAGTTAGTCTAGCTAGTTGTCTGTTCTTCTTTTCAGTAGTTAAGTTTTCTGAGTCTTTCCATAAGTTTATTTATGTTTCCCTTCTCCAAAAAATGCCCCAAAAAGCGTGGCGGCATCGCCGACCTCAGAGAAAGCATACTCTCAATCTGGGCAGAATACACATATCTCTGTGGGATCGATCTCCGTACTTACCACTTACTAATCCATAGTATTTGGGGTGTAAGGAGAAAAATATAAATATCTTTTGGTCAGGACGATTCGTGCATACCACCCAACGACAGCGCAAAAAACTCGAGCGACCACGTGGTCATCCCCACTTCTTCTTATCCATTCCCCTTATTCTTCTTCAGTTTTCTTTTTGACGATTCTTCAGTTGTCGGGGCAGGTGAAGCTGTCCTCGAGGGCACGATTGCTAGCCCTTCTTCTTCAGTGTTCTTTCTCTTCTTGCCGCTCATAGGAGTCATGTTTCAGATTTTGGAATGGAGTGTTAGATTATGATTGGTATTTCTTGTTCAAATTGAATAATGGTTGAAATTGAAAGTAAGGTAGAAAATGTCCGTCTGAAATGGAGTTCGGCTTTTATAGAGGCATTTGGTAATGACTCTTTTCTCTTTGTTGACCGTCCATCTGCCCTGGGTGTACCCGGTCATTACGTATTCCTTGGGATATTTTCTGAATTTGATCAGTCAGCCTTCTCTCCTCTTGATCTGACATATTCCCGTTCCAAAACGGTTATCCTTCCGAATTCAAACTGATTGCTGCTTCCCTACGTGCGGGTCCACTGGATCAGCCATATTACACGTGGCACCTGCAGGATTCAACAATGCAAACAAACAAAAGTTAAACCGAAAATTAAACTAAAATAAAGGATAAAATGTTTACAAAATTCCTCTTTCAAATTCGTTCCCAATCGGCTTCTGACTGCACCATTGAACTGCCCGACTGGAACTTCTGTTCCTCTGTTGTTTACTCAAGTGGAGTGGGCACGTGCAGCTAGAGTTCCTCGACTAAGCACGCGTCAGTAGGCATGTTGAAAGGTTTCAATCTCTGCCCATTAACAACAAAAGGTTCAGCTCCTTCTTCTAATTCCTTGATCTCAATTGCTCCACTAGCCCAGACTTCCGTGACTATGTAAGGTCCCTTCCATTTGGATCTGAGCTTCCCAGGCATGAACCTTAATCTGGACTGAAAAAGTAGCACGAGTTGGCCTATTTGAGACTCATTTCCCCTGATATTTTTGTCGTGCCTTAGCTTTGTTCTCTCTTTGTACCACATTGACGCATCATAAGCTTCAAGTCTCAACTCTTCCATTTCCTGAAGTTGCATTCTCAGCTCCTCCTCACACTTGTTTCCTTTAATGTTAATTTTTTTACGGCCCAGTAGGCCTTGTGCTCTAACTTGACGGGTAAGTGACACATTTTTCCGAACACCAATCGGTAGGGCGACATACCGATGGGAGTTTCGTATGCAGTTCGATAAGCCCAAAGTGCGTCGCCAAGTCTCTTGCACCAATCTTTCGTTGAGGCACCTACTATTTTCTCCAGTATGTTCTTGATCTCACAATTCGACACTTCGGCTTGCCTATTGGCCTGGGGGTGATACGGGTTAGTGAGTCGGTGGTACACACCATACTTTTTCATCAATTGTTCAATCTGCCCATTGCAAAAGTGGGATCCGCAATCACTTGTGATTGCTCTTGGTATCCCGTAGCGGCTGAAAATTACCCCATTCAATAATATTGATACTTCCTTGGCCTCATTTGTCATTGTTGCCTTAGCTTCTACCCATTTTGACGCGTAGTCCAGGCTACTAGGATGTAGCGGTTGCCCGCAGAACTAGGAAAAGAACCCATGAAATCTATCCCCCATACATCAAAGATCTCGCAGACTACCACCGGTACTTGGGGCATTTCGTCCCTCCTAGACATTGGCAGCGCTCACATCGTTTGCAAAAGAGATAAGCATCCCGGTGCAAACTGGGCCAATAAAACCCGCTATCGAGAATCTTTCTCGCAGTTTTCCGCGCACAAAAATGTCCTCCACATGCATACGAGTGACAATGCTTCAATACACGATCAAAGTCCTCCTCGGGAATGCATCTTCTAATGATTTGATCTACTCCAACCTTCCATAGGTAGGGCTCATCCCATAGGTAATGCTTGCTTTCGCTCTTCAGCTTCAGTCGCTTGGCCTTGCTTAAGACTTCCACTGGCGGTAGCTAGCCAGTTGAAAGGTAGTTTTCCATGTCGGCAAACCACGGTTCCCTGGAGCTAGCTCCTCCATCATCATGCTCTTCTACAGAATATAAATGTTCCTCCGGAAAAGTCTCCGTTATGGCTCCTTCTTCCTTGGAAACAATTAATCGACTGAGGTTATCCGCAACTTTGTTCTCGGCCCCCTTCTTATCCCAAATTTCAACTTCAAATTCTTGCAGCAACAGGATCGACCTTATCAATCTTGGCTTGGACTCCTTATTTCCAATGAGATATTTCAGTGCGGCGTGGTCTGTGTAAACTACCACCTTCGAACTAAGCAAGTAGGACCTAAATTTTTCAAAAGCGAAAACTACGGCCAACATCTCTTTCTCTGTGGTATCATAGTTCTTCTGAGCTAGGTTCAGGGTCCTTGACGTGTAATGAATAGCATAACTCTCTTTCCTGATCCACTGGCCTAGGACAACTCCTATGGCGTAATCGCTCGCATCGCACATGATCTAAAACGGATGATCCCAATTCGGCCCTTACATCACGGGCGAACTGGACATTTTGTCCTTCAGTGTATTGTATGCCTCCTTGCGTTCATCATTGAATTCGAATGGCACATCATTTTGAAGTAGGTGGGTGAATGTACGCGTGATCTTGGCAAAGTCCTTGATGAATCTTCGGTAGAAGCCCGCATGCCCCAGCAATCCTTGTATTTTCCTCTGGTTGGTTGGGTAGGGCAGTTTGACGATGACCTCTACTTTGGCTTTGTCTACGCATAGTCCTTCCTCGGACACAAGATGTCCAAGCACTATTCCCTCACACACCATGAAATGGCATTTCTCATAGTTAAGCACTAGATTCCTCTTTTTGCATCTGGCCAGCATGGAGTCCAAGTGCTTCAGGCATTTGTCGAACGTTTCACCATAAACGGTGAAATCATCCATGAAGATTTCCATTCACTCCTCAATTAAATCCGAGTAGATACTCATCATGCAACGCTGAAAGGTGCCAGGGGCATTGCACAGCCCAAAGGGCATCCTCCTATACGCATACGTTCCAAATGCGCATGTGAATGTAGTCTTCTCTTGTTCGTCTGGATTAACGAAAATTTGAAAATATCCACTGTATCCATCTAAGAAGCAAAAATACTTCTTCCCTGCTAATCTCTCCAACATGTGATCGATGAAAGGCAGCAGGAAGTGATCATTCCGAGTGGCTGCATTCAATTTCCGGTAGTCAATGCACATTCGCAAACCTGTGACTAGCCCGGTTGTCACCAGCTCATTCCTTTCATTCTTCACCAGTTGAATTCCAGATTTCTTCGGCACCATATGGACTGGGTTCACCCAATTGCTATCCGAAATAGGATATATGATGCCCATGTCGAGCAGCTTTAAGACTTCATTTAGTACCGCTTCTCGCATGTTCGGGTTCAACTTCCTCTGTGGTTGTCGAGTTGGTTTGGCCTCTTCTTCTAAGTAGATATAATGCATACATATATATTAGTTGATACCCACCAAATAGGCCAACTTCCATCCGAGGGCTTTCTTATGGCTTCGTAAAACCTTGATTAGCTGAACCTCCTGCTCATGCTCCAGCTTGCTATTGATGATCACAGGTAGTGATTCATCTCCCAAGTGGGCGTACTTCAATTCTTTTGGCAAAGGTTTCAACTCTGCCGGCTCGGGCTTCCCTTCCAGTTTGTCTGATGGTTCGTCATGGTTCAAACTGGGTAGTTGACATCCATCCTTGAGGTTGGGTCGCGCTACTGAATATAATTCGAGGATTTCCGCCTCAATTTCTTCATCAGTGAGTCCCTTGGCTTGCAAAAATTAACTCATTCCTTCTAGCTTTGGATGGATTGGAAACCTCTCATGTTCTTCCATTTGTCCCTGCAATAATTCAGTCTCAAGATATCCTTGGACTATGGGGTCAATCACATCTATTAACTGGGCTTTTTCTACGTCCATAGGTTTTTTCATAGCCTTGTCAATGCTGAAAGTATACTTGTCTCCATGATAATCTAAACAAATGGTTCCATCATAAACATTAATGATCGTCTTAGTTGTCCTAAGGAAAGGTTTTCCTAGTAAGACTCCACTAGAATCATGAGATGACGATGATTCATTCATTTTAATCACATAGAAATCGGCTGGGTATAAGAACTCATGCACTTTGACTTAGACATTCTCTAACATTCCCTCAGGGCAAATACATGTTCTATCGGCCAACTATATTACCACCCCAGTTTCTATCAACTCAACACCCTTTAAATGATTATAGACCGAAAATGGCATGACATTTATCGAAGCACCTAAATCGCACATGGCATTTTTGATAAGGACATCCCCTATCCATATGGGCAAGAAGAAGGTACCTGGATCAGCGTTTTTGCTTGGTGGCTTCTTCTGGATGATGGCAGAGACATTCTCACCTATCACAATCTTTCCTTCCGCCTTAGCCTTGCCTGCTATGAAGTCCTTCACGAATTTCCCGAGTGGGGGTATCTTCAAGGCTTGTAGTAGTGAAAGGTTGACCTCTAATTTCCTGAAAATGGACATGAAATCCATTGGTTCCTCTTTATTTCTTACTGGGTGCAATCTGGCTGGATTGGGTGGTGTTGCTTGCAACTTGGTTTCCTCTGGGTTGTTTGCATCTTCCTTCGACACTGTCATTTTCGACAGTTGGTTGGTATCTCATTTGCCATCCTTCTCGGCTTCCAGGGTTTCTTCTGTTTTCAGAGGTTCAGGCTCCTCGCCTATCTTGATAGTGATCTTGTTAACATTTTCTTTGTTAGGTTGCTGGACCTGGGCAGGAATCCTCCCTTCATTTCCCCTCATTTCATTCATCGCCACCACCAACTGGGTCATTTTCCTTGTCAACGAGTGAAGGCTCGCCTTCTGCTCCCGTTGGGCATCTTGAACCTTATGTACCATATCATTGTTGGATTGCAGGTTGTTTTGGACAAATTGTTGGGCTTGGATAAGTTCCGCCATCATATCTTCAAGATTCCTTGGGGGTCTAGGCTGCCCAGGTGGTGGATGGTTTGGATTCGGCTGAAAATTATGCCTGAAATTTCTTTGGTGTGGTGGCCGATATGGTTGTTGGTTATGCTGAGGTTTTGATTTTGGTTCTTCTGATTTTGGGTTGGATGATTGGGGAGTGGATTTTATTGAATTTGTTGTTGGCCTTGGTTGGGCTCGGCCCAGCAGAAATTTGGGAGGTCTCTCCAGCCCGGATTGTATATGGGCGCAAAAGGATCTCGCCTCTGGGCATGAGTTTGCCAATTGCCAACCACATTGAGCTGGGCGTTTTGCTCCATCTCATCTGTTCTGTAGTAAGTTGAAATGTGGCCTGGTTTCCCACAGACGCCACAAACTTCCTCAACGAGTGGTCCTCGCGCAACCTTGTCCAAGACTGTGCTTAACATCTTTTCTAGTTTGTTGATTTTGCCTTCGAGTTTCTCCTCCAATTCATTTGTTCCCGTACTGGCGTGAGCTGGCCTACGCAAAAAGTCTTACGTTTGGCTCCTCATATTCTCTTGTCGCATCTACTAGTGTCATAATCACCTTCATTGCCTCACTGACCCTTATTGTGGAAAAACCTCCCCCGCTAGATGAGTTCACCAATTTTTTCAATTCCACCGTCATCTCTTGGTAGAAATATTGAATTAGGTCCCCCTCCGCCAACTTATGGTTCATACAACTGTCCACCAATCGTTTGAAACGTGCCCAATAGGCGTTCAAAGTTTCACCAAACCCTACTGCGCTCCAGTTATCTCCTTTTTCAATGCATTAGTTTTGGTGGCAGGGAAAAAATACTCCAAAAATAACCGCTTCATTTAATGCCACGTCTCGACCGAGTCAGGCCACAAGCTTACGAACCACGCATTCACCTCTCCAGATAAAGTGAATGGTAGCACAGCTAGTCTAAATTGTTCATCCGTCACTCCCCCCCGGTCTCTTTTGGATCCTGTACATTTTAATAAATTCAGTAAGAAAATTATATGGATCTTCATTCTTTTTACCATAGAATTTAGGTAGCACGTTTAGTAGTGCCAATTTAATCTCGATCGGAGGGGTTCTGTCGGGCAACTTGATGGGGTTTGGTGGATCATCTGTAACATGACAAGAAAGGTCCTCCAATCGGGGGTCTTCATCTCGTTCGGCCATCTTCTTGCAGGCTTGGAAAACTGGTGTAAAAATTCCGGCTAATCCTTCCTCCTCAGATTCTGAACCTTCAAGTTGGGCTACGCACATCCTTTCTCTGCTTTGTGCGTCCCTTAATCTCCTGAGCCTCTTTTCAGTTCTATCGATCTCAGCATCGAATAACAGACATGGATTCGAAGAACGGCTCATGCACTGTAAAATAAAAGAAAAGAAAGAAGAAAAGATTAACTCAGAATTTACAAAAAAAAATACTTCTCAACTAAAGAATAATGCCATCTCCCTAGCAAAGGCAACATTTTGACGCGCGATCAAAGTCATTTGTTGTACCCTTGCTTCCTAATTACTAATACTAGCAAGTGGTAAGTTCGTGAGTCGATCCCACAGAGAGATGATAGGTTAGCCCTAGTTGAGTGTATATTTTTACGGTTGGCGATGCCGCCACGCTTTTTGGTTTGGTTGAGGGAACTATTCTACTGGACACGGGAACTATTCTACAGGACACGGAAAGGTATATAAAACTAAGGTTCAAAGATAAGAACAATTGGTTACTGCTACGGTACTACTAACTATTGGTACGAACTAGGTTATTGACATGTGGGTTAACCCAAAATTAAAGTGAAAATGGATTAAAAGTACTGAACGGGATTAACTACGCGAATCTAGATTATCTTTCTACGCTAATCTAAGCTAGGTTAACTAATGGAAGTGGTAAAAAGTTTGGCTAAACTAACAGGGCTGAGGGGTGGACAAATGTCATTTTTAAGAGTGAGTGGACTAAAAGTGGTCCCAAAACAGATGCTCTGAGGTTCTAACTACCCTGAGTTGTACTGCCTTTGCAGGAACTCTTGTTACAGATTGGAAAAGCAAATTGTACACTGCAACTAACCGAAACAGGTGGCATTCACCATCTCCAACCTCCAAATTCTACTATGAAGAACCAGAGAGTCGGATTAAACCCGGAAGTACTCGGGCTGGTGATTACGCCATGAAAATTTCAAGGAAAAGGTACTTAACTACTTTTAATCTGGGCTACTGGAAAGCTGTTTTACCTAACTATGCCGGACAGAACACTAATCTACGATATAGAAAGAAACTCCTTAACTAAAGATGCTTGAAAAACATTTAAACTACAGCTAATAGATCTTGAAATCGAAGACATCCTAAGATGATCTAAAGAAATACGAGAATGACTGGTTAAAACTGAAAATTGAAATACGCCGAGACCTTGCTGACACGATAATAACAAACGGAAGAAATACTTAACATAAAATACTGAAATAACAAAACAGATTGTTTGGTTCTACAATTTCAGCACTGAAAATAAGTAAACTGGAAAGCAACAACTAAAACAAGACTGCAACTTCTAAAGCGCGACTAAGGCGAGAATTGAAATCAAAGCACAAACTAGAAAACTTCTAAGCTACAGCTAAAACTTCAATTTTTGACTACAAGAAGGGCCGGATCCATTATGAGCAGAAAGGTAGGGAATTTAGGCTGGGAATTGGAGTGCTGGGAACCGGATTTTCGAGCTGAGCCAACCCTCTTGCATTGTCTTGAGCGCCTTTTATAGAGACGGGTAGGGTTGTGCACTGGGATCTGCTGGATCGCGCCCCTACGGTCTCTTGCCCTGAGGCTTCATCCTCTTATTGTACTTGTCCATCTTTGCATCTTGTCTTGCCCCATCTGGATTACTTGTTGCGTCTGCCTTGTTGCTATTTGGTTTCTTTATTCATTCCACTGTTTTCATTGCGCCTGAACTGCCCAGCTTGCCCGTGCTGTTGCCCCATGAATTGCACCAAAAACTTCCACTTTCACCATTTAACCAAGCGGATTAGTCCAGTAAAAGGGGTTGTTATTTGGGCTGATCACTTGTCTCCGTGATAATTCAAGCAGATTGTACCATCATAGACATTAATGATAGTCTTTGCTGTTCTAATAGCGGCGGAGGCTGTAACGCAAAAAGATGGCGGTGGAGAGCCGATTCCGGCGAGAAGAGAAAGGAGAATAGAAAGAGGGAGGCGGGAAAAAGAGAGTGGCGAGAGAGTGACAGACGAGGGCGAGAGAGGAGGCTAGCATGGGCGAGCTGCGGTGGCGATGGCGTCACACGAAAGAGGTGACGGCGGTAGGATAGAGAGAAAGGAGAGGAAAGGAGAAGAGGGAGAAAGAGAGAAGAACCTTGTATGTGCATGTGAGTATGAGTATACCCAAACCCTAGAACTGGTTCGAGTTGAACCAAACCAAACCGGTTCACAAATAAAATAAAATAAAATAAGAAGCTTGGGTTTGGGCTCAAATTTAAATAGGTGATGGGCCTTCTACATGGGTTGAGATTGGGTTTGGAATTAATTTAACATGGGCCTATGAGAATTGGGCCAAGCAATAAAGAGTGGGCTTGAGGATTAAACTGGTTTGGGCTTGAAATTTATTTTGTGTTTGAGCTTCAATTAAATAAGAATGGGCTTAGAATTTAATTGTTGTTGGGTTCCAATTAATTAAGTAGTGGAATTTTTAATTTAAGTGGGCCAATTTAATTAATCTTTGGGCTAATGATTAATTCCCATTAATTAGTAAATTAATTGAGATTATGAGAGTACTTAATTAATTTAAGTACTTGAGATGAGTTAAACTAATTCTCTCTTATTTAATTAATTTTTGAAATTAATTATGAGGTTATAATAAATTAATCTAATGATTAAATCATATGATTCAAGAAAGGTTCTAACTTAATTAATCTTTGGATTAATCTTGAGTAATAAATTTTCCGACTTAATTACTTCAAAGGAATTAGATTTCCTCAACCAAGAAAATTGAGAATAAATGAATCTTTGATTCTAATCACTAAAGACGCGAAACTTATCACGTGAATATAAAAATAATTTCTTGGGCTAAAATTTAGCTTACTTTGTATAAAAAGGAAATCGCGAAGAGGAAATGTGGTACAATCACCAAGTAATTATTCTAGATCAAGGAAAAAATTGAGGTGGGCTTTCCTGTCCAACTATGGGCTTTAATATACTCAAATGTTAAAATGCATTCGAGAAAGTTATGATCTTGATTTCTATTTTTAAAACCCGAACTCAGGTTCGTGGATTTAAAGTTATTGTCATGCCAAAAATATTTGTTTTATAAGAATGCTTATCTGTTGGCTATGCCAAATACTATGAAATCGAATTCAGTCCTAGAAAGGGTAGCGCCCCTACACGACTAGTGTACAGAAGGGGACCGTAATTTATCGAGCGGGTTGGCCGGTCTAGTGACCGTGGAAGGTGGCCACATTCCCGTGCTTTACTGTGATAGTATGACAATATTTTCAAATGAATGTGTGTATATTTTGGCATGTGTTCACTGAGTACTGTTGTACTTAGCCATGCATGTATTTCTAAATGTGCAGGTTGAGTCGTGAATGAGGAGGAGGGTGTGCTGAATAAGTCTGCAAATGTTCCTTTTGTAGATAAGACTCTCGGAGGTGCATGTCTTCATACATGTCACCGTATTCTATATTATTCCGTTGCGTATAAGTATGAATCAAGGAATAGATTATGTGTATTCCTTCTAAGACTCTGATTTGTCATTCTCCTTATTGTAAGACTATTCCATTCGACTATTCGAGTAATGTGCTACCCCTTTCTAATCCAGCTTCTTAATCCCCACCCCTAGTCACGATAACTGAGCTTTATTATCATTAATAAAGTGCGGCCGTGACAAAAAACGATAGAAAACTGCCATTCAACCGTTATGTAGTTACCATTATCGAAAATGCAGCTTGGTAGTTATATTTTTTTTATGGAAACGTATATAAATAAGAGTTGTATTTGGATCCATTTTCTCGACGTCTTCATACATACGAATACACTATCAATTCAGAAAACTTAAGAGGGTAGAAGCATCCATTTACGGACATGCATCTCAAGTTCAACATCATTGAATATCAATGGCTGGAGATTACGGTATGCTTCCGTTTCGCATGTTAACGATTTCATTTGTTCTTAAGAATTCATAAGTTTCATGAAATTCTTATAGTTAGTATCAGAGCCAACATAATCTCTATCTTGATTGTTTCGATTTTGAGTGCTGGAAATCGTGTTCGTTGAATTGCCAACGTGATTAGATTTTGAAAAAGGATGCTTATTTTCTGCGCACAAAGTGTTTTTAGAAATGCTACTTGAATTTTTTGTTTATATACCATATTTGTGTGATGCACATAAGGTATTTGTCGAATTGTCTGAGCGAACTGTTCTTTTGTTTCGGCATACGTGTTTGTTGCACACAAACGGCTGGAGTAAATGTCGAAAGGACCTGCTTCTATTCTTTTGAATTCAAAATTATCTTTAGGCCTCAACCTTTTGATGAAATGCCTGCATTTCGACTCGATCCTATTTTTTCCGAATTTTGAACCACATGTGTGAACGATTTGACAGAATGTCAGAATTAAAAAAAAATATATATTCAAACTTCTTTTGTTTTTACGCATTTTGGGTTATGTTCTCACCCAATTTCAAACAAATTGAAATTTCATTTTTAAATTTTGGGCTGTGTCTTAACCCAATTTCGAAACAAAATATGATTTTTCGATTTGATTGTGAATTGTTTTAAGTCACGAATAGTTATGCACTTGAATTGTTCGATAAAATGCCGAGCTGAAAAATCCATGGTTTTGTTCGACCTTGTGACTCATGCCCACCATATATCCGAGGAAAATACTAAGGGTGCGTTTGGTAAAATTGATTTGGAATTGTAATTATATGGAACTGAATTTGAAGTTATGATATTCTAATTCAATTCCAAATCTTTTGTTTGGTAAGTAAAAAATTAAATAAGATTTGGAATTGACTTTTAATTGAATATTTTTTTCTATTTTTTTTATTTATATATATTATGTAATTTTATGTTATTTTTCGATATATTTTTAGTTGTTTGTGCAAGTGTATGTGTTGTGTGTTTGTGTGTGTGTCGTGTGTGTTGTTATGTGTGTTGTGCGTCTGTGCAGTGTGTATTGTATGTACGATGTTGTCGTGTGTGCCGTGTGTTTATTGTGTGTGTAATTTTGTGTGTCGTGTGTGTTGTGTGTGTTTTTGTGTGTCGTGTGTGTGCGTGTGTCCAGTGTGTGTATTGTGTGTAGTGTGTGTCCGCATATAATGTATGTATTGTGTGCAGTGTGTGTATTGCGTACAATGTGTGTTTGTGCAATGTTATAATGTGTACAATATGTGTGCGTGTACAGTATGTGAAATTGGTGACGTGTGTGTGTACAGTGTGTGCAGTATGTGTATTGTGTGCATTATGTGTAGTGTGTATTTGTGTGCAGTGTGTATGTGTGTGTGCAGTATGTACTGTGTATTGTGTGTGTTGTGTGTTGTATGTATAGTGTGTGTGTTTAAATTTTGGAATTGGGTGGATTTCGAATTGAAATTCAATTCCAAATCCAAATCCAAATATTTTTATAATACCAAACAATGTATTTGTAATTGAAAGCTCTTATTCCAAATCCAAGCATCCAATTCCGTGATAGCAAATGGACCCTAAGTGAAATGGTTCGTTTTCGACCGCAAAATGTCTGAAATTTTGTTTGCATGTTGGCTGGGTCTTCAATAATTAATGTTTGTTAGTTCTAGTTTCCAATTAATTTCGATTAAATCAGTTTCGCTTCAAAATTTTTGTTATTTTTTAAAAGAAATTTCGGAACCCATTTTATGTATCTATTCGCCGGATTCCATGCGATTCGGCAGTAACAATTGGTTGTCAGCTACGCTAGTCGACCGCCGGAGTTACGGCGGCCATAGCATAGGCGGTTATGATGCAAACTGATGTGCCATTTTCTAAATAGACGCGTGTGCTGCCGTTGTTTCGTCAACCGGGTCGGATTCGCGAGTTTGGGTAGTGGATGCGGTTTTGGGCTGGGTTCATATTATGGGCTTTAGGCTGGTGGGCTGCCACTGCTACCTCATTTTGTGGGCTGCGGCTTTAAACCTAAATCTTGATTTGGGCCGCTTCCTTTTAATTTTTGGGCCAAAAAGAGTAAAACTTTTAAGGCTTATTTGTTGCATTCTGGGCGCAAATCTTGAGGTGGTTAGAGCTGTTAATGGGCTGTAAGTGGGCACTATTTTTGGACCTTATTTATGCTATTTTAAATTAAATATTGCATGCCTTTGGTTGTTACATTAGTCCAATGAATGTGTTCAATTATAAACATTTATGCTCAATGGTATTTGATTCATATCGTAAAGATAATGTGTTCTTTTAAATTGAGTTTATTAAAAAACACATATTTGTGGTTATTTGTGGTCAACGTAATTTAAATTAATTAAAGAATAGCCACAACATCTTTAATTGTTTATCTTAAATTACGTATTTAAGAAAATAACATAATTTATGATTAATTATATAAGTATAATAAATTTTATCCCACATGAATTTTCATTATATACTTATATGATTAATTAGGATAAGATAAAAGATTATTTTCTTAATTAGCCTACAAGTATTAAGAAAATGTACGTAGTGTATTAGTTTTATCAGTTGTTATATGATTAGTTAATTATAACATGTGATTATTTATATATGTATAACAAATCTTATCTCACATAAATTTTTATTATACTTATATGATTAACTAGGATAAAATAACAGATTATTTTCTTGATTTGCACGCAGGTATCAAGAAAATGAATATAATTTGTTAGTTTTATCTTTTGGTTATATGAATCATTTTGTTTAAAACTTAACTCACGGGCAGTTTTATTTGATGGATTCATATATAGTCTGCTTGAGATGTTTTGCATTGGTAAAACATGATTTGTTTGTTTATTAGTCTCACTTGGTGTTTAAGCATGTATATTTATTACTTGTGAAGTTATAAAGCCTGTTATATTCTCTGATATTAAATGTGAAGTTTCTGTCCTAAATTGGAATAACTATAAAGTATGGAATTAGATAATTATTTTTCATAGGGTGCATGAACATTAATTCTGCCATAAGGATAAATGAATCACATATGTTTGCTAACATTATGGATAATGATTAATTTATGAAAAAATGGAACAATAATAGTTTCAATTTGGTGTTCATAAAATCAAAGTATATGCTAGTATTTGTGGTTTTATTAGGGCATATAACGAGGTTAAAGCGTTGTCAGGTCATTGATGAATATTTTGAGCCATCCGACAACGTCTTAATGAGCACTCTATTAAGTAAGTTATCAACTGTTAGGCTCACTAGCTCTAAACATGTGCATGGGCCCGCTATTTCACATATCATATATTGTAATTAGTCTGAGTTATGAGACAATGTTATGTTGGATAAGATGACTATGACGTCTAATGAAGTCTATATTCTTGTCGAGTTACTGAATGGTACAATACCATTGATTGTAAATGGGGCTATCGGAACAACGAGAGACTTTATTGGTAACATCAAAGGGATATAAGACTAGACTTATGGCCAAAGAATTCACTTAATGGACTTGTATTTCACTCTCATTTGTCTGTTATAAATCTAATATGATTGACATTAGTCATAACATAAGATGGATATATTTCGATTCTGCAATCCACATTTCTAATATCTTACAATGGTTACTAACTATGTTAACCAACTACCAGTGAACAATACCTCCATTTTGAATTTAGATGTGTTTACATATGTAGGCTTTTAGTACATTCAGATTGGTTTAGATTCTTGTCTTGTATCAAAATATTAAATAGACTATCTACATTTCAAGTTTTGTTGGAAACTTGATTTTCTTTTGAGACTTGTATCATTAGGACACTTCTAAATATACATGGACCATTCAATTTGTTAGATCTAATGTTAGTTGGAATAATACAATGTCTGATGGCCGTACCGAATTTATATACAAGATGTTGACCCTAATAATGCAATTCATGCTAAAACTAATGGGGGTATTAGAAGATGTGTTATGAATGACATTTTCTCTATTTCCTGGCATCAAATTTGGGACACATATCCCAAGAAAAAAATATGTGATGAGAGAAATTTTAGATATATCATACGTGCTGATAGAGATATGGAATACAATTAGTTGTACACTGACAATGGACAAAGCACTCAGTTCATTTACGAAGTTTCTTCAAAAGCACTATGTAGTGGCTTGTTAAAATGAAGAAACTGAACGTTAGTGGACATGGTGTGAACTATGCTAACTAATTTGAAACTTCCTATAATTTTGTGGATCAAACGTCATTGGACAACTGCGTAAATATTGAACTAGGTTCCAACCAAAGTTGTTTCTTAAATTCTTTTTAAATTATATAAGGTTGATACTAAGTTTGCTTCGTGCATGCATTTGGGTTGTCATTGAGATAGAAAAAATTCGATCTACAAAGAAGAAGTTATGAGAATGAGAATTGGTCACATAATATGAGTCTTGTTGAAATTGGTTCATACGTGTTGAAACTCTCGTTTGTTGTCATTTTTTCATATTTGTAGTGCACAATTTAATTTGAGAAATCACATTCAGTTGGATCTAGAATAAACATTGGGATTTTTATTCATCTAGTGATAATGGTTAATTATATAGGGACGATGATGCATTGTAATACATGGAAGACAATAGTCATTGTAAGAAGACACGTCGTCATGATTCATATATTTATTTTCCATTCTAAAATGAAGGTGTTTTTAGGTTTGGACTCTTATTATAAAGGGTATGCGTACCGAGTAGGATAATGTAATATTTTTATCAATTTGGTGGTTCGCAACCAACCAATAATCGTTCAAAACCTGACTGAAAACCGCCATGCAACCATCATGTAGTTACCATTATCGAAAATGTATCTTTTTAGTTATACGTCTGATGGAAACATAGATAAATAAGGGTTGTATTTGGATCCCTATTCTCAATGTCTTCATACACACGAATACACCATAAATCCGACAAACGTAAGACGGTAGAAGCAACAGACATGGATCTCGCGTTCTTCATATTCAAATATCATCGAATATGAATGGCTGGAGATTAAGGTACAGTTTCACTTTGCATGTTAATGATATAATTGACTCTTGAGAATTCATATAGTTTATGGTATTCTTACATATTGGAGAAGGAATTGACATAGAGGGCGGATAAGAGGGTGGAGGATAATTATGGTGAAGGAATAAATACGTGGGGTGGTGAGATGATGGAAGATTGTCATGGAGTAGGAACCAACTTTGGAGAAATTCCAACACAATGTAATCGACCTAATGCTAATGAGAGCATCTGTATTAGTCTTATAGGTTATGTTAGTGAAGAAAATGGGGATGTGGAGGATGATGATGGTGATGATGAGCATGGTAGTAGTGAGACAGTGATGCATCTGCAAATGTACAAGAGGCAAGGGATGCGATAACCGAGTATGGAGTGAAGTTTGGATACAAATAAAAGTTTGAAAATGGCGATCCTACTAGACTAAGGGTACTTTATGTAAATAAATTAGACGGTCCATTCAAACTATTTGTCTAGAGATGGGAATCGAGGTTAAATGGTGATCAAAACTACAACAATGGAGCATAAACGTTTTCTGTGGTACTCAGTACCTATATAAACCAAATATTGCTTTCCAATTATTTTAACCTTTCCAATTATTTTAAGGACCGGATTTATAAAAGTCCTAAATTCTCAATTAAAAACGTTGAGAATGAGGTTCAAATGCATTTGAAACAGAGTGCCAGCATGTATAATTTTAAGAGGGCAAAACAAGATATAATACATGAATTAGAAGTAAGATTCAAGCAACAATTTGTAAATCTAGCAACATATGTTGAGACATTGGAATGAATTAATCCTGGAATTAAAGCTGAGATACGATTGTCTGAAGAGGGACTTGAACAAGGTGGGAAAATATTCAAAAGAATTTTCATCATGTTGGATACTTGTAAAAAGAATTGGTTAGGTGGTTGTAGAATACATGTACTTAGTTTGGATGGATGTTTCTCAAAAGGTGTTTGCCAATGGCAATTGCTTGCAGTTGGAAAAGATGGAAACGATCAAGTGGTACATATTGCATGGGCTTTCGTTAGCAAAGAGAATAAGGTGAATTGGTGATGATTTTAATGTTGGTTAAGCCAAAAGTTAGAACTTTGTGATGGTTCTAATGGTACTATTATCTCAGATATGCAAAATGTTTGTTACTTTTCATTACAACTTGAATCGTATATTTACTACTTGTTATGTATAACAATTTTGACTTGATTATTTTAGGAATTAATTGATGCGGTTCAAGTGTCATTAGCTCAGGCAGAGCATAGGTGGTGTGCTAGGCATATATATGCCAGTGGCTGAGAACTTAAAAAAAGGTTTTGGATTTGTACATGGCATACATTTGAAGAAGATTTTAAGACCAATTTATTGAAGCATGGTGAAGTGCACAAACAAGCAGCAGAAGATTCGCTCAAGTACCCTATATAGACTTGGTGAAGAGCATAAAAAAATGATCGACTATTTATTTCGACTACAACTATACCGCAAGTGAACGATACAATTATAGCAAATAATATATAGCAAACAAGCGGAATTCATATCCACAGAGACTAAAACATAACTCTAAGTACTATGACCTCAACCAATTCATACTATCTAGATCAAAAGGATAGGATAAGATGTTGGACTGAAAACAAAGAATAAAAGCAAATAAGGAAAACTAAGTTAGGAAAAAGAATTAATAAACAAAAACATTATAGGGATTCAATTTCATCAACTAACCAATTTATTCAACTCTTCAATTCAACATTCAATTATCAACTCAAGTTTTTCTAGAAGGATCACTTAAATAGTTTAAACTCCTCTCGAAGTATTCAAATTATATATTACAACCTAGAATCAACGTCTTCGTCTAATTACTAAATTGCAACTCATAATAGTTCTTAAGCCCTCAAGCCCTCAAGCCTACATAGTTAACCTCAAATCTCTTGATTTTATTGGATTAAGATGTCAATTAATCTTGTGTCATGCATTGAATCTCATCTCTCGAATCTCATATCAACACACATAATATCATCTACTTAGTGACCAATCAAATAAAAGTATAGAGCACTAGAGTAATCAAAACAAAACATGATTTTGAACATTGAATTGATAAATTAAATTAACTCAAAGTTGACTACTCTCTAACCCTAGAACAAAAAGACTAGCTACAAACTAAATTCACAAAAAAAACTCAAAACAATGGAAAACAATGAAAAACATAAACAATCTAACTAGCTAAACAAAACTCATATAGAGGTAGAGTCTTGCAAGATCTTTGATCTTCCTTGCTCTTTATTGTTTTGATGGCTTGACAATAATCTTCTTCAAGTATTAATGAGTGTAAAATTGTGTAATCCAATCTCTAAATGTCGTGCATAAGGTCCTATTCATATAGGAAAAAATGGCCTTGGTGAGATAGACTTTAGATTAGACTAAAAATAGAACTTTCAAGTTGATCTGAACTAAGAAACGGTCTATGTGGGAGTGTGTGGATAGCAAATGGTCCGTGTGAGTCCAAGGGCTGACATCTCATCCATATCCTCTTGACAAATTGTCTGTGTGAGAATTCATTTTTTCACAAAACGGTTGGTTTAGGACCCACAACTTAAGCTTTATCTTCTTCATAGCTTAGGCATGGGTCATATGGGATGGGTAAGGTTAGCCACGGTCCATTTCTGGCTTCATCCTTACAAAAATGGTTCATTCTTGCTTCCTTAGTCTTCTAACTTCATTTTAAGCACTTATTTCCTACATATCTCAGCAAACTTGTTAAACAACTCAATTATAGAGAATTAAACTAAAACATGATTATATAGCTATAAAACTACACAATAAGCCTTTATTTCAACCTCTAAAAGCACTGAAATATCGAGTATATCACAAAACATTAGGTGTTGTACTTTCATGGTTGACAATAACATCAGTGAGAGTTCTAATTCATCCATAGTTGATGCAAGATATAAGCCTATGGTGAGTATCCTTGAAGAAAGAAGAGTCATCACTATGACTGGGATTAAACATATGAAAAACATGTGTGATTCATGGGTTAATGATGGTAGGGTATATACTGAAAAGCAAGCTTCGAGCTGCTTTGTATTTGTAAACCTTATTTCCCATCAATGAGAAGAATATTATTTTGTCACATGTATTTCTTTTTCATTTGATTTTATAAATCGGTTGATTAAACAAATAAGGTCTAGGTCTTTTGCATTATAGGCTGAGTATTGGCCACAGTGTCAATGAAGGTTACATCAGCCGGCTTTCTTGCAAAAGAAAATAAGTTTCACAGCCTAGATAGACTTAGACCACCTATCGTGAAAGGCTGCAGTGTCAGACCAAATGTTT
>JAYDZE010575190.1:0-29843 GCA_034509125.1 Monilaria moniliformis
CCAAGAAATTCCAGAGCCATGCATAAATGCTGCCCATTTGGGCCTGCATGCTTAAAGTGGTCTACTAAGCGTACAACTGACTTGTCATTTGAGGGATCACCAGCAGCAATAGCAGAAAGAATTTCAATTTCATGAATTGCCGCCTGAGCAAATTGTGGTGCACTTTTCTGGATCTTCAAGGCAACATATTTCTAAAAAACCAAACAAATCACAAATAAGACAAACTAAGAAAACAACACCAGTTTGATCGGAACTGTATGTGTCATGACAACAGCAATCATCTGAGAGAGCATTAATTAGGAAAAGCTCTAGCATTCTTCGAAGTAACTGGAGCCAAATGAACACGCCAAAGAGTAAGAATTCTATCAAATTTCTGAGAGTATATAACGGAGAGAATAATCTGTATGCCAAAAGCATGTTTTCTTCATATAATATGTAGCTTGAAAAACAAACAGCATTCGATAATAATATTTGCTTCAATTATGCAAAGGAGGTATCAGAAACAACTATTTCATTCGAAAATGCACCAAATGATCGTTATATTCATCGATTATTGAAATGCATTTCCCTCCTGAAAGTATCTAAAATTAATCAAATCAAACTGAATGTTCTAGTTCTTTTAGTTTTCCTTTAGCGGAAACTGAGAATTCAACGCCGCATTGACTAAAAGAACCTTCAAGCTAGCTACGGGAATCATTTTCAATAGCTAATAACTAATTGTGATCCGATCATGAATTTAACAAATACACTAAACATTGATCCATCCAACAATTATCCAAATTAATTAATACAGCAACCAAAATGAAACCTCCCAAGCGCATGAAGGCTCATCTACAGCACTGCCTAGAAGAATGAAACTAAATGACACGCCAACACATGTATTAAAAATAACATCCGAAACGCAAAAAAAACAAAAGCAGAACGTAAAGTTTGCGGTATGCATACCGACGATTCAGTATCATAGGCGAGCCAGACGGTGGAGAACTGTCCCCAACCAAGTTTCTTCTGCGCGATGTAGCGACCGGCGGCGAAATTATCGCCGATTCTGACGGCGTGGTAGCCTCCTTTACGGTAGGAGTCGATTCCTTCATCCTCGTCTTCCGATCCCGACGACGACGACGGGGAGCCGGACATGATGATCGCAATCCGCAGGTAATTCGAAATCAAAAGCGAATCCCTAAATCCAAAACTTGTTTGCAACAAGTGCGATCGGTGATCGTGGTCGAAATTTCCCAATCTGTTGAACACTAATTTTATTGCTTAGAGGATTTATTCGAAGGTTGTTAGGGGAGAAGTTGAGATTGGGAGGAAAAGCTGCAATGGTGGAGTGGAGATTGGAGAAAGTTGGAAGGAAGAGAGAGATAATTTATTGTAAAATATGTTATAATGATATTTACTATTTTTTGATTACGGAGTAAGTGCGGTGAGATGAGTCTGTCATCACACATCTCTCTCCACTTTTTCCTCTTGATTCTTCTTTTCTTCAAGGCGCCTCTCTCTCTCTCTCTCTTCAAGGCGCCTCTCTCCTCGCTCTCTCTCTCTCCTCGCTCTCTCTCTTCTGTTTTTGGGGGATTCAAGGGAAAGATAGCAAAAATTATTTATGTTTTATTGTGGGAAACTTGAAAATTACTTTTATGAATATTTTATAGAGTTTATAATGAAATATCAATGAAATATTTGTGGTTTTATAATGGATAAACGAAAATGGTAACTACTCATTCCAAAGTAGTAGTTCTTTAATTAATTTTTATTTATGTTGAGAAGAAAATGGTACTAGTAGGGTTTTTAATTGAAATTTTTACCGCCTCCGTATCTCATTAAAAAAATTCATATAGGTAATCTTGAATTTTCATGCAGATTAAATAAAATATAGATGTAGTTTGAACTGTATATTATTTCTCCTAACAACAATCTCCTTGTCTCTCTCTCTCTGATGGGGGAGGGAAATAACAAATTTAGGTTAAATAAATTTGGAGTTTTAAAAATTTGCAGAAATTGCATGGAATCCCAAAGTAGTGTTGACTTGACTTTGATAAAAAGAAAACTTGTTAATCTAAGTAATTAAGAATGAAAGTGAGAATATATATGAAAACGATGTGGAGGAAAACTGTTCTTCCGCTATAATTATAAATGTTGTATTTGTATACTTGTAAAATATATAATGAAATTTAATTGTTCATGAATTGCTTCATAATTGATTGTATGTAATAATGGATCGATCTGTGTCTTAAAATTAAGCTCCCATTTAAAAATAAAAATATACAACAACAACTCTGTAAACAATCTTCTCTAACAAGATTTGAGTCATAATCATTTTTTCTAATGGCTCTATTGTCTGTTGACACATCAAAATTTGGCTTCACTCGTGATATTAAACCATCGTTTTGCAATCATTATTTTCTATATTTAAGTTTTCCCTTCCCATTTTTCTTTTCTTAAGAGTAAAATCCTCTGGTATCGTTATATTGGAATGTTAATTTAGTAAATAAGCATTAAAAGTAATACTTAATTACTGAATACAAATGAAAGTCTTAAAAAAAAACGAAAAGAAATACTTTAAACTTTGGAAAAAAAATAATCATATTTATTAATCAGAAATAGGGGTTAATATCACTATCAAATAAAATGAAGAAAATGGTACATAAAATTGTAAAAAACAAAATTCTGACAACACTATAAGAGTAACTAACATATGACAGTTATAACTGGCAAATGCTAAAAACCAAGATCTAAGTATGTCAGCATAGATACACTGCACACAACAAACACAATGTTTCTCAACCTCTCTACCTCAAAAATTTAGCAACACTCTCCCCATAGCCAATGTGGTTGCAACTGAACATTCATTCCACCTCGTGAGATCCATGTGCCGACACAGGAGCACGGCACGATCCTACGGCCACCAACAAGGCGTCGGGGGACGACCCTTCTCTAGGGCTCGAACATAGCATCCCGTCTCTCATGCCTGGCTCAACACATCCTTCAAGATATCCAATCCTTCAGCTGAAATGCTCCTCCTCCTATGCGATCTCGGGATCTCAATACGAGACGGAGCGTCCTGTGAGAAGCAGATCACGACCACCGTTAGGTTGTCACATGTGTTTCGCTTGAGGGCCTCCCTCACGAGCTCCCTCGAGCACCTCTCCGGGTCATTGTGGGCCATCAGCTCCTTCCTCACTATGGTCACCGCGTATTGGCTGCTCATGACATCCCATAGGCCGTCGCAGCCAATGATCAAGAACTCGTCCTCCTCTGTCAGGATCAGCTCCTCCAGCTCGGGCTCCGAGCTCAGGGGGCCCTGTGAGCCTTTGGCGCCCTTCATGTGCCAGTCGCCAAGAGCACGTGCGACTGAGAGCTGCCCGTTGAGATAGCCGTCGTAGATGACACCACCCAACTTTTCTATTCTAAGCCTCTCGGATGTGCAGTTAGGCTTGTGATCTTTAGACAATTCTATGGCTCTTCCTCTTTTGCCAAGAACAGCTCGAGAGTCGCCAGCATTGGCTATTATCATAGTCCTGCCATATAACATTATAACCACATATGGATGGATTTATATAATCTTGAAGTTTGATAACAATAATGAAACATAAGATTCTGAAATGGGCAAAAACTCAGGGTGCAAATCATCAAACATGAATTGCATTAAAAGATGTAAAACAGTTGAAATAATATAAGCAACTAGATGGTTTTAAAAAGATCAACACCAACTTAAACTTGTGGTTCTCTCTCTCTCTCTCTCTTTTCATTCTGGATAGCTGCTAAATTGTGGTATCAAACAATCAAAGTTACTAAACAAATATGCTCTAACAATAAATTTGTTTATGCAAGCAGAGTCCGGTTCATTTTTGTGATGCAACACAAAGGGCTAGTCTGACTTCTGACCTTCCCAACATAAGAGCAACCAGAGCAGTGGTGCCAGAAGATTGATCAAGATTCTTGGCGTCTGCCAGCGCATGATCAGCTTTCACGAATGCATTCTTCAGCGCTCTTTTTACGCCATCTGGAAAATGAGAATCCTGAGTGATAAAATCGAGGATGTTCTTTCTAGTGAAAGACGCAGCGTCTTTTCCACCATGACCATCAAAAACCTGAAAGAGAGTGTATGAGTTGTCTTCTTCTCAACTCTGATGCCCTGCTAGAGAATCTAATGCACATACATGACTAAAAGGAGCAATCTCTCTCTCTCAACAAGTAAAGCATAAGTTCAAAACAAGTTACACACCCCATAAAATGCTCCAGGGGATGGAAAGCCATTATTTGTACCAAGATATTGGGGAAGATCGTCGACACAAATGAACTCATCCTCCATATATTGCTTAGGGCCTATCTCAGAGCAGCTTCCAGAGCGAAAAATTGGCTGAAATCCAGAGTCCTTGCCTGATTTTACACTGCCTACGGTACTACATATCTACACATTTGAACAAGTTCATCATGTAAACTAAGCACTCAACCTATTCAAGAACACACACTTCTTCCAATGCTACCACCACACAAGAAATTGAAATCAAGAAACTAGGCCAAATATACAACTTCAAATGATATCCAACTAAGACTTCACATTATACTACAAACTGTATCTACACATTTAAACAAATTACATGTAAACCAAATACTCAACCTACACCGAAACACACTCTTCTTCCAATGCTACCACCACACAAGCAACTGAAATCGAGAAACTAGGCAATTACACAACTTCAAATTGTAAAGGAGATCAACAAAGAATATCCGATGAATTGTCCCAAAAATCTCACTGCATGCACAAGTAGTATCTATGTTCTTATCTTAAAACATATCAACCCAATCTAAACATCTCAATTTTCAGGAAAACAATTGCCATCCAATTTACAGAAGCTAACCGTTCTTGCAAATGCAATCTTTAATGACTATTGTACATGGAAATAAACACCAAGAAATCCCATATCAATTTCTCTTCCTCCTCTTTATATATATAAATATATGTATATATATATATTTTTTTTTCTTTTTCTTTTTTTAATTTTTTAATTTTTTATTTTGAGTTGGGAGAAATATTTTGACTGACCAAGGAAAAGGGATCGGCCAAAGCGACGTGGCTGCTGCAATGCCGCATCAATGGCGGGCGGGCGGCTTTTGCCTGGGTCGGATTATCATTGGAATCCTCGTGAGGTTTCTTGTCAAAGGTCGAATCTTTTTCGTATTCTTTGCAAAACCCAGTTTCCAATTTATCTAAACACGCCGTCTCGTCGGTGCCCGGAGCCATATACAGAATTTTCTTTGTTGACGATTTTCGAGAAAACAACGGAATGTTGGCTTTTTTCCCTTGTTGATTTGAGGTCAAGAACCCATTTCGATCGCCCCCGGCTCTGAAGAATCAATTGACCAAACATAAAATGTGAAGAATGTTAAGGATCTTTAACGACGTGAGAGGTGGTTGGTCGGGATCATGAAGGGAGGAATGGTAGTAGGAAGAGAGGTGTGAGTGTGTGGCTTTGAGGTTTCATGGGCTAATTTTTAGGGGCCTTACAAGAGATCATAGAAAGGTGTAACCGTTGATGAAAACAGCTCAGATTGAATTTCAGCACAATCATTGATGTAGTTTTTGCATTAAAAATATTTCCAACTCCAATTATTTACATTAAATATCGTTCTTAAAAGATTTTTCTCTAAACTATTTTATTGGCCTTTGTAATTAATTTTAGTCATCGTGTCTATTTAATTCTCATAATCTCATCCTAACTATTTGATCAACATAATTCATTATATTCACCAATACTAAATTTAAAGCAGATGAATGTCATATTTTTTTTTTTCTGATTGTTATTACTTCAAATAATTATTAAATATTATATATATATATATAATTGATGTATTTTTTTATTAAATTAGTAAAAACATAATGATTATTCTATCATTAAACATACATTAAAATTTCATTACAAAATATGCAAAACAAGTACATTTTCTATTAAATTCGACATATGTGAATATTTTTGCATCTTCAAAAGTCCATTCCTCCACATTTTAGGACACAATTCATGCTTCAATGCTACATCTACATGGCTGTGAGAGGCCGCTAGGCTTCTCGCCTTAGCTTTTGATTCGTTTAGGTCAAGATCCACATGAAAACCGTGGACCAACCGGTTAGAGCAATGGCAGCAGCCAAGTAAGTCCACAGAAACAGAACCGAACACTCTTCTTGAGCCACATCAAACAGCTGCGTCATCGTACCTAAAACAACGTCGTTGACACCTTCATCTCATCATACAACTCCAACAACCCATCATCAATAAAAAAGGATGTAATAACATACAAACATACCAATGTTCATGGCAGGTGGAAGAGTGAACTGAACCATCAACACGAACCGGAATAGTGGATCGGGAGGCAGGAACCCTAGACGTGCCGCTCCGAGCACAATGCCTATCCCAATGATAGGAAGCACCACGTATCTCACCACGATCACCGCCACTATCAGCAGTGGGCTCAGCTTTGCCTTGCGCAGCCCTACATATCAATCAAGGTTGCTCGATTCTTGCCTTATCTAACGCGTGTTCTTGAACAACAAGGGAGAGAAAGGTACCTAGTGTTAGGTTGCCTCCGAGTATGAGGGTGATGCAAGGAATGGTTCCGTCCCTACAAAGATACAGGCCATTAGGTCAAGTTGAGAACTGAGTAGCTGTGTTTTTAACGTACCCGAGCAATGTTATAGAGTCGAATATCACTCTCAAGGGGGCGCTCTCACCAATGAGAATGTCCCGGAGCCATGTCACGGCCCCGAATACAAATCCCAAAATCTGAAATCGACACAAAGGGAGACTAATTTTAGCATTGCACAAATAGGGAGATATGAATTTTTCTCGAGTAATATAGAAGGCGAACTCACAGCAGCAACGACTGGAGGTGACATTAGCTCCTCTCCTAGTTGATGCAAAACCCCAAACACTTGACCCCATTGCCTTGCATTATGCTGCTTCACCTCAATCTTCAAACATCAAGATTTCCATTTTCACATCCAATGTAGTTTTAATTCTTGCAAGGAGAAAATTGATAAAGAAGTTGAGTTTCTTGAAATCTCATTCTACTCACAGTTTGTTCGTGCCAGACGTCTCCAAGTTGGGAGTGTTCATCGGCATGCGCTGCTCCATTTAGAAGAAGTGACTTCTCATTCGCCTCCAAATCCTTGTTAGGGTACTTCTTGGGGTCCTCTGCTTCAAGAGCTGCTCTGTATTTCACCCCCGCGCTTCGTATCAAGTGGAACGTGTAAGTCCATATGTAGAAGGCGCCAACCTATGGATTCGACCAACAAGTAGGCCTTAGAAACAGACATGGATTCTTGAGAGAGACGAAAAACTAGCAAACGTGGTAAGCATTTCTGCTTTTACAGGCGATTTTATGCATGTGAAGGAGCAGAATCAGACATCTTAAACTGGTTGTTGCATGTTTTCATATATCATATTTCTTTACTACTTCTAGCATTGCTTGTAAAGTGAAACTTAGATCAAATGACAAATTAGAAGAGAAGATATTTGAAATGAGCAAAAAGCAAGCCAGCAAAGAGATTGCTTACTGCCATTGAATAAGAAACATATGAAAGCCCCACTGTGGAGCAGACATTGGCATCTCCGAATGGACTGCCGTTTTCCTTGCAGATTGCAGGGACGATGATCAACAGAATGTTACCCAAGTTTCCTGGTCGAGTTCAAGCGATTTCACTAGTAAGCTTCTGAAAAAAGACTGTATCCAAATAGGAAATACATTAGGATTCCTATTTAGGATAACAACCTGATGAACAAATGGCTAAGATGAGATTTCGTATATATGGTTCTGGTCTAAGTATTTTAACCACGATCCATCCAAAACTCGCCCCAAACAAGAATGTTAACCCGATGTTAATAGGCATGAACCACCTGCATCCAAGAATGAAAGGGGATTACATTTCAAATATCAAACCATGGGCATCAAAGTCCAATCCATTGTTAAAATCAATCAAACACTGTACCATACATGATATGAATCATATGCATGTTTCGCTTCACACTAATTCACAAGAATCTAGAAAAATCCTAGTATCATACCACGAGATTATCTCTTGGAAGTTGACAGTCTTTGCGAGGCTCCCAAACACCAGTGATGGAGTAAAGGCCACAAACACAATCTGCATTGTTCGGACACATTCAAAAAGAAAAGAAAAAAAAAGAAACACTTTCTTGAATTACACATACAAAAACTCATTCAAAAAGAAACAACCTACTTTGTTCATGTACTTTCTGGCATCAGGCGGGAGGAGCTTGAGGTGATCAGTTGCCATGAAAGCTCCCAGCATGCTTATTATGAGCACCTGCAGAATTGGCATGGAGGCCACCTCAAAAAGATTCAACAACCCCATTTTCCCTCGACCGATGCTCACAAGATTACCACTAGCAACCAGCCTAATTTTCTTCCTGCTTTCAACCACAGCTTTATACCAATATACCTACAGATAGTGGTCCAAAATTTGGTGTGAGATTCAAGATCAGTCTCACTTGCACAAAACCATAAGTGTGTGACAGCAGCTGTTTTGTTAGGACAGCATTATTGATACCATGTGGAAACAATTGCATCAAGGGTTCTCGAACATGGCTTGTGTAAATATTAATTACCCTTTTTACAATAATTTAATCGAATTATATAGTAAAACAAATCTAGAAAAGTGTAGGCCTTAAATATACAGGTCGATATACATTCAACCATCCAAAATCATATTCTCGAAAATACAAGAAACCAAAATCATATACGTGTTTAATTACTACCACAGACGCAGAGTCGCTCAGTATAGATAGATCTGAATCGCCCTCCGCTGCTGCTCTCACCATATATTACACCAACTGCTTCAATCCTATATTTCTTCACTCTCTCTTTCTCTCTCTCTCTCTCTCGCTCTCATATACAACTTGTTCTTTTCTTTTCTCATCTTTTGAAGTGCCTGTCAAGAACGGTGTCATTCTTTGCTTCCTTTTTTACCATACAAAACAAGGTGATAAATTCGACAGAGAAAATCCCACACAGTAGATTGCATCCCACCATCCAAATAATATCTGCAGAGTCGTATTTTTCCAGTTTTTCCAAAAACAACTTTTCCATTAGATGAACACATGCCTATAGACAAACACAACTCATAACTGTTTATTTAATTAATCGAATATCAACTATTTATTCTCTAAACACCTTGTACGGATTGAAATAATTATAGCTGGAGACAGAGATTGCTCCAAATTCTAGTAAAACAAAAACTTAATCTGAAGACGCAGACGAACATGAAAACATGCACCCATCAGATGAAAACAAATATGAAAAGTTATTATTTACGACCCATCAAAATTGGAATTAAGCCGTATGTAGAGGATATAGTGAGACAACACAAGTTCCATCTAGGTTTCTACCGTGTTTTTTCGTCTTCAAATTTTGGGGCTACACTGGTTAAATTTTTTTACTTCATTAAAATTTTAAATTGGGGCTACAGGTAAATTAGTAAACTATTAATACTATTGTTCTTCTTATTAGTAAAAGGGCTATATATAGTCAATATGTATGGAAGTATTATTAGTAAATCAAGTAGAAATATTTTTTAGTAATGAAGGCCCAAATCTTAATTCACCAAGAGGCGGGCTTTTTGAGACTGCCCAGAGCCCATGCCTTAAAATTTCAGCTCGGGTCATTATATTCTTTCACTAGTATATATGCTCATTCATAAGTCCAAGAAGGCACCAACCCATTGTTGTTCATTTTTTGGAGAGAGAGAGAGCATTAATTTTGTCTCACTAACCGCCATTGAGTAAGAAACATAGGAAAGTCCGAGTGAGGAGCAAATACTGCAGGGATTATGATCAACAAAATGTTCCCCAGATTCCAGCTGAACAAATGGCTAGGATGAGATTTTTCATATATGCTTGTGATCTAACTATTTTCACCACTATCCATCCCAAATTCACCCCACACAAGAAAGTAAACCCAATGTTAACCGGCATAAACCACCTACAATATTAAAAAAATTAGAGCAATTGGTCGCTAATATCACGAAATTTGGCCGAACTTCGCATTTTTCCATGAACTTAAAACTTGGTCACAAAGATCATTAACTTTGTCCTTGTTTGAGATTTTTCACAATCCTCCAAATCGAAACTGACGTGGCAAAATTAAAGCTGAAGTGACATTCAAATGTAACAAAACAACGTCGTTTTTATTTAATTTTGGGCTATTGGTCGCTAATATCACGAACTATGGCCGAATTTCGGATTTTCCCACGAACTTAAAACTTAGTCGTAAAAATCACGAGCTTTGGTCGTGTTTGGAATTTCCTACAATTGACGATTCCGGTGAAGTCGATTTCTACGTGACTTCTCGGAATGTCTACTGAACCGAAACAACGTCGTTTTGGCAAGTCGGAATGCCTATTGGACCAAAATGACGTCGTGTTTGTCCACCTCATCAATCCAAAATTAATAATTTTTTATTTTCATTTTTTAAATTTTTATATCCTCATTCTCTCATCCCCCAACTCCATCTTCATCGCTGGCCGCCAGCCACTAGCCATCGTCGGCCGCAAGATCCAATGACAAAGCCACCAGAAACCACAGTCCCATACATTCCAATTCACTTAGAATCCGACCATACGCTGCTGTATCTGCCTCGAGTGCAACAACGTCGCAACTGATGTTGAAGGCGGAATTTTGCCTGCAACCACTAGGAGATACGTCGACGTGGCGGACAACATTTGATGCAGTGAATTTGAGGAGACACAGAGTTATATAAAGAGAGAAAGAGAGAGACACGTCCTTTTCTTTTTATTTTTGTTTTTTGTTTTTGTTTTATTTTTTTCCATTAATTTTATTTTTATCAATGTCATGTCACATAATATCAACGTAAGGAGTAATTAGGACACGTAAATAATCCGACAAGCCACGTAAGAATCGATTACGACGGAATCGTCAAATGTAGGAAATTCCAAACAACGACAAAGTTCATGATTTTTACGACCAATTTTAAGTTCGTGGGAAAATTTGAAATTCGGCCATAGTTAGTGATATTAACGATCAATAGCCCTTTTATTGTAGTACTAAAACGAGGTCGTCTTGTTACATTTAAATGTCAATTCAGCTTTAATTTTGTCACGTCAGTTACAATTTGGAGGATTGTAAGAAATCCCAAACAACGGCAAGATTCATGATTTGTACAACCAAATTTTAAGTTCTGAGTGAAGGCCACGAACACAATCTGCATTTGTTCAAACAATAACACTAATTAATCAAGACCAACTAAAACCGAACATATCTGTTTGATGTTTTATTCTCAAATTAACCTACTTTGTTCGTGTACTCTCTAGCATCAGGTGGCAGAAGCTTGAGATAGTCGGTTGCCATGAAAGCTCCGAGCATGCTTATGATCAGCAGCTGCAGAATCGACATTGAAGCCACTTTCAAGAGGGTGAAGAATCCCATTTTTAGGCCAGTCTAAGATTAGCACCCACCTTACTTTTCTTTTTTCTTTTTAAAAAAAATACACTTCCTAAATAAATAACTAAGACCTAATCTAGACTCTAGGATTATAAAACAAACGATCATGATTTAAGGAAAAACAATATCATTATACAGTTCAAGCAATATCATCAAAAGGGTAAAATAGTCATAGAATTCAAATAGGCGCGTTTTAATTTCAATAGTTGTCGTGAGAAGTGGAGATAGTTACCGTGGAATCATTACTCCACTAATCTACAAAAATAACTCTTACAAAAATATCTCAAAAATTTAACAAAATACGTTCAAAATCGTCAAAGGATGCAAAGATGCGGGATTTAAACTAGTTATTTATAATTTAGTTTGTGTGATGATAATTTTGATTTGCAATGATGATAAATTATGAGATCTATAATGATAAATGCATACATATTGTGTCTGTTTTAAGAGATTTGTACTGATACAAGTATGTTATTATAATGAGATAGTATTGACATTTAAATGATGTTCTAGACCATATATAATGACATTGGTTCCATGAGATATTGGTATATATTCCATCTTTATTGATATGATTTTATTTGTATAATGATGTCTTCTGTGCTTTATGAAGATTAATTATATGAAAAATTGAAAATATATAGACAGTGTATGATGATAATATCTTAATGGAATAATGATGTTATTATATATGATATATAATAATATTATTGGATTCTTATGATGATTTTTTGTAAACTATGTAATGATATGTATTTTTTATAAAATAATTATCCTTAATTAAATAAAGCCTACAATTTAATTTATCAAATATAATTTTATGTGATGTCCACTAATTCTGTATAGTCCAAAATACATGGTTGTTTGTCAATTTTCTCTTAATAATTGTGAAGGGAAATGTTAATCCAGTGTGCATTTTGTGGGTTGGTCCAAATAGAGTAAGAGAAGAGTGGAGTTGTAGCCCAGAATTCGGTCGGGCCTAATAGCTATCAGTGTTTGTGTCACAAGTTTTATGAAACTGTGATTCATGGTTCATAAAGTAAATTATGATTCAGGAACTTTTCAACCATGTTTTACTCACTTTCATATGTCAAGTATTTAAAGTCATGAATATTTAAAATTACGATATGAACAAATAAGTCACTTTCGCTGGCATTGATTTTCTTCAAGTCTTGTTTTTCATTCACTTCATATGAACAAATAGCTCATATTCGATTAAATTGATTTCTTCAAGTCATTTTTTTTTTTTTTTACTTCATGCATCCATGAATCTATGAGTGATAACTGGTAGTTGGCATGATACAGAGACGCTCATATTGAATTTCTAAGTGCCTGTCACAATTTGAATTTCTGGAAATCAAATAAGATAATAACAATACACCTCACATTTTTATGCCAACAAATTATCTGCAATACCAATCAAAATTAAACAAACAGCTAGTCTCAAAAGCAAAATATTATTTGAATCAATAAATCTTCCAACTATCTGACATGAGAACGATTCAGATGTTTGCTAAAACAATCATCAAAGATTCAAAAGTAAGAACATCTGTTAATCTGGCAAATCTGTAGAGAAGGAACACACTGCAATACTCGTAAAGCAACGGGGCGAGCCAAAAAGAAGAAGAATACATTGAAAATGAACAATAGGGCCAACTCTGGAGTGGTATATATATATATATCATAATACTAACTTCATTGGTCATACCAACAAAATGGCAAGACAAATTTCATCTTCATAATGCAGTCGAAGACAACAAGATCAGCATTAGTCTCCAAGTTCAAGTAGAAGCAACTAATCAGCTCAAACTAATATTTTCAGTTCATAAAGCACATATACCAGAAATCAAGAGATCTATACGCTTATCCATCCATGTTGTAGTCTTCTTGCTGTAAATAAGGATTGTAGTTCCCGGGAACTTCTATCTTTCCTATGAACTGGTCCATTCCTGCATATACGAACAACTCTATGCAGTCAAAGTGGGTATTTGAGCAAGCATATCCGACAACAATATGTATTCCGTCTTATTAAAGAAATTTTATGCCGAGTTAAAGTATTTTACGAATGTAAATGCAACAGCTTTCAATTATTAGTAGGTTGCACCTAGGAAAATCCCATCTTTGTCTTCAATCATCATCAGAAAAGTTTCCATTTGTTCTCAAAGCTAAAATGGTTCATTGTCTACCTTTTGTTTTTGTAACTTGTGAAAGAAAAAGAAATCATGGAATCCAAACATTTCCCTCCGTTGAAAGGAAAAACCTCTCAAAAACACTAATTACAAAGTCAGGTTTCTGCATGAGTAACGAGATAGAAATGTATCATAAATTGGCATGCAAGTATGTGCACGTGAACACGCTTCAATCAGTGACTACAAACATCTAAAAACACAAGCCTCGGATTATTTTGCATAATTACCTTAAAAGCTGTTTAGGTGCTTTTTAGCAAAAACAGCAGAAGTAAGAGCCACACGTGGCTCAAAAATTAAAGGAATAACTAAAAGAGAAAAAAATAGCCAAAGCATGTTGTGATATTGGTTGCTGTTTGCAGATAGCTAGCCACTTTCTAGAGGTTTCTCTTATTATTTCATTGCTACCGCTAGTTGCTTTCATTCTTCTTTGATATAAAGAGTAGTTCATTGCATATGAATATCCTTGACTACAATTCTACAGATGGAAGGGTTGTGAGCAATAGGATATGTTCTTTTCCTTTCTGAGAAGATTCAAATTATCAGATGACGGAGATCTAAATTATTAGGAGTTACAATTTGGTACGTCTAAACACATAATATAGAAGAAATGAAAGCACGTACTTGGATTTGATAACATATTCCCGTAGAAGGACATTTGCCCGAAATTACCCCCAAACTTGGAGCTGCCTTCAGGGGGCAACATTGGTTCGGGCTTGCTGGTTCTTGGATCGACAGAATGTATTGCTGAACTCGTCTGAGGGTTCTGAAAACAGAGATCCTCGGCTCTAGAAGTTAAGATGTTCTGAGGTTGAAATTCCTCAGGCTTTGTTTTCTTGTCATTGGGGGACTCTACCTCTGTCTCGACTTCAGATTCAGCATTGTTTGATGGTGCAGCCTGTTGCTTCCTCTTCGACCTAGCACGCCTATTTTGAAACCAGTTATAGACGTTTGTTTCAGAAATCTGGCCATGTTGAGACAACTCACTGGTTATTTCTTTGATTTTCTGTTTGCTCGGTGTTCCAATCCCTTGATCAAAAATTTGTTCAAGAATCTGAAGCTGCATAGGTGTTGGGGTCCACCGTTGTCTGCCGGTGATTTTATGGGCTCCGGAGGTTATCAGGGGATCGCAATATAGATTTCCCAACCTCACTCCTGATTGAGGAAGACAATCCATTCACATCAGAAGCTGAACATATAAATTTTTACATGAATCACTCATCTATACGTGCACTACTTTACAAGAAAGATAAAAAACGATAAACACGAAGACACAAATTATTTCCTATTTTACTTTCTGGCCAAGAGACACTGACACACAAACACTTCACCAGAGGTGGTTAAGTGAAGAAAATCTGTCCTCCGTCATTATCCATTTAACAAGATTTTATATGAGCACAACTCACAAGAAATTTCAAAGATCTGTCGAGCTTAGGCTTCCTAGTTTGTTTAAGCAACAACTCCTTGTACAGAATACTCAGTTTCAAGAATGTAAATGAAGTTATATTTCAAGAATGTAAATGAAGTTATATTTCAGTGAGCTTAGAGAAAGATTGGCAGCGAAAATAAAGAATCTCTCTCAAAAAGAGAAGCTAAGCTGGTTAAATTAGACTTCCTAATAAAAGCTAGAAACTTGAGTGATCCCATGTAACCATAATAGGAAAAATAGAGGAGGTTAAATGACCTATAGAGACAAATATCACTGGAATAAACAATAAGGATCTGTATTTCCATCCTTGCAAACAAGAGAAATCATCTGATCGACTCCATATGATAGTATCTTTACGACTAAAATCGACAGAGACGTAAACCAAAGAATCATACAACAATTTCTCACTATGTAACATATTTAGAACAGAACAAAAATGGCATCAGAATCATAGAAGCATGAAGATCGGGAAATATAATCGAATAAAAATCACAAAGCAGCCTAATCAACTCTAAAGCTTCGACCAATTACCGCAAAAACCCAACTTCTAATTTTGCATTGAGAATTCAAGCTGGAGGAGTAAACCACTCACAACCATAGAATATCACAAGAAAAATTAAATCTTTTCCGCTCTACTACATATCTCCCTTCAATTCCAACTCCAAAAACCAAAAGAGTCCCCCAAAAACTTCAATTCCCACCATTTCCACAAATCATCCAAAATCACAGTAATGCACACGTGTTTGATGAAATTACCAGCAAGATCGCTCTGGGAAGTGAGGGATTTGTGCAACTCAACGAGCTGCTCGCAAATGGTGGCGTAGACAGCAATCTGCTTGCGGAGAACTTCCATCTGCTCGTCCGTCATCACCTTCACAAACATCCCTCCGCCGCCCGGCTCCTCCGCCTGCTGCGGCGGTTGTTTTTCCCACTCCATCAGTCAAGAAATTTTTTGCCTTTTTTTTCCACTTTGTGCCGCTTAATTTGCGGGTAAAGAAAAGACAACAGGAAAAAGGTAACGACAAAGCAAAGCAAAAAGACAGTCAATTGAGGCAATTATATGATATGTATATAACAATGTATGATATATTGAATGGCGACAAGGAATAGTGTCATGTGCCGTAGAATTTAGTGCAAATTATCTACTTTTTTTTTCTTTCTACGCCCGAAATTAGCGGCGACTGTTAATTAGAATCAAAGTTGGCTGTGTCAAAGGTACGGTTCTTGTGAGGTGTGAGAAAATCTATCCATTTTTCTCTTTCTGCAGAATTTATAGATACATACTTGTGTAAACATAGTTGGTGAGAGTTTATGCGCCTCAATCATAAGATCATAAATATATCCTTAATTTTGGGATCATAAATTATATTTGGAAATTCAGAAAACTTCCCCAATTAAGTGACATTTGAAATTTGAATAATGGCAAATGGCAATCGAAGTCCCAACTAGAAGTTATTAGGGTTTATGACAGTTTGGTTAATATCCAAGTCCTTTTGAAAATCGCCATTAGCATTAAAAATTTGTGACTTAACCTAACCTAATCTATATGCTTGTGAGTATTGAATTCTATGCATAATATCAATATAAAACAATGTCTCGATCCAAACATAAATGAAACCGTCCAATTAAACTACATGCTTTCAAACTACAACCAATTACTATCAATACCTATATCTAACTTATATATGACTTGACAACCAATCTCATTAGAGTAGTTACCCACAAAAGTAATTAAATTGTAGTTGGGAATAGAGTGTCAATTGGCCGGGTCAGGTCGATCCAGCCTAGTCTAGTTGAGGAAGTGGGTCGGATTGCGCTGGGTCTCTCATTTGAGATGGACTATATTTGGGCTGTTTTCGAAATCCAGGCTCAGGCTAGGCCCATGTCAACCTGAGGCCTAGCCCAAGTTTACTTGAGGTTCATCTCAAAACCGACTAAATATTATATTTATTTATTATTTTATAATTTATATTAATCATATTTCATGATTTATAATAAAAAGATATGATTAATAAAATTAAGAAATAATATAATTTTATATAAAAATATAAGTTGTATATAAAGTTTGTAGGTTTTAATTTATTTAAATATTATTTGATTTTGTAAGTATAATGAATGATTTAAGACTAATATATAGAGATTTAAAAAATATGATTTTGTATGAATATATCATATGAATTCAATAATTAAGTTATTTTTTAATATATGAGTAGAATTTAAATAAAGAAAAAAAGTTAAATTTTCAAAAATAATAATTGACATTTCTAGTTGAATGGTGGATATATAAATTAAGATAACAATAACATAATGTCGTTACTATACGTACGTATCAAAAGAATGTAGCATAAATTAATAAATATTATATTTAATAAAATCTTATACTAGATACGACATATATGGGCCTCAAAGATAATTAATGAGATTCTTGTTTAGAGTGAGTCTGAAAGGTAAAGTTTTCACCTTAATAATGGAGAAACTTATGATTGCAATTATCAGTATAGTAAAAGTCTCCACCTAATTCTCTAAAAAAATAATTTATTTCGAATCATACTTCTATATTTTGTCATTGATGATCACATATGGCTTTAAATTTATTGGCTACTTAAGCTCTCCTATTTAACTTGTATCTGTGTATTTTCCTAATATATTATGTTGCAGTATTTCGAAAGCTGCATGAGAAATTTCTGATACAAGTTACTAACTTTATTGATATGGAACAACATAACTACATATAACATTTTCATTTTGATACAAAATCATAAACCAACTAAGCTATCTAACAAGCAACCTTTCTATAACAACCACACCAATATATGCAACCACAACCTTTTCAGTGAACCTCAGCCATCCATGTAGGTTAAAACTAACCACACAGCAAAATTCTCGACTTGAATCTTTTCCTCGTCGATTTTTCTTGAGTTCGAGCTAATTCACTACGCCGACGAAGAAGTCAAGCTGCCATGGAGCACAATGATCGGTCCAAGCCTGACTCAAGAATCTACTCAAGTAAACAATGCATAGATATCCTTAACAATTTCTTCAATCAGATCACCAGTAATGTGGCACTCAAGATCTTTACCTAGAGCATTGATGTCATCATCCAGCAATCTAGGCCACGAGTCAGACTTCAAATCTCGAGCAAGCATGCTTTCAAGAGCATAAGACGATCTATCTGCTGCTGGAGGATGCACATGACCTCGAATGGTTTCCCAGACAAGAGAAAGTAGTTCCCTCCCACGAGGAGGCTGGTGACGCGCTGACTCAATAGCTTTTCCAAGTCTAGACATTTTTTCCGGTTGTTTGAGTACAGTTGGTAGTGCTTCATTCAACAAATCAAGTATCACTCTGTGATTTGTTCTTGTTCCCTCATTTTTGGTGCTGCTTTCATCAACCTTGGTGCTTTGTTTGTAAGACTCTTCTACTTCTTCAAAGACCTGGTTGCTAATAGGTTGACCAAGTGGGTCCCACTTTAGCAGAGGTCGACTGCATGAACTCTCATAGTAACCAGAAGCCACAAGCAAATCTCTGAGATAGGCTTCAGTTGGGTCCTTTATTTCTAGATCAACTTCATCGGACTTGTCTTCGGCAATAGATTCCTCTAGACCTGGGTTTTCCGATTGATCCAGCTGTTTTTGCAAATCTGTATGAATAAAAATGGAAGAAGCGAGAATCATAAGGAAACTGCGGCATCCAGAAAATTGAAATGTGAAATGTAAAGGTCATGGAATGAGATGTTGCATGATCTTTTAGAATAAGTGCTTGCTTTTATTCTTTCTGTCAAACATGGATTACATTTAACATAGTTACTACGTATTTCCAACCAAATTATATATTTTTCAGATTTGAAAAGAAATTTAATAGACTAACTGGACCAGCCATTAAGAGATAAATCTAACAGAAATCAGAAGCTTGTTTTGTGATTTAAAAAGAAAAAAAGAAAAAAGGTAAAATAAGTTTACTATGCTAATTTACTTGCATCCACAGAGCTCATGCTCCTCCTTTATTCAAAACATTTTGTATAAAGCAGTCACACTTGCCCGTGTAGAAGTCCAGAGCTCCCGTTATACATTTAAGAAGTCTAACTTCACTTACCATTCAAGTTTGAGTTTAGTTGGCCGAAAACAACAGGGACTTCAGTGTCCTCCAGTTGGTCTATACCAGATGATGCTGGACTCGAACAAACTGCTGGCCTCCAGTATTCATCATCAACACTACTGCATACAGATGCAGGGCTTGGTGGCACTTCAGTAGAATTCTCCTAAAACAAATACAATCAATTGAACAGCATCAGCATTCAAATTTATCTTTAGTTTCAAAAGTAAAAAAAGGTGAGTCAATTCAAATAAGATCCTTACATGAGTCTCATAGGAACTCATCATAACTGTTGGTCCACTTGCAATATCTTTTAGCAGGTCATCACAATTATAGTGTAATTCATCGACTGACTGAACTCTCCTTCTGAACAGCCTTCCTCTAAGTGTTAAGCTGTATCCAAAGCTTGAGACCTTTTCTCGTATCTTGAATTTATCCTTCTTCTGTTTCTTGACATTCATTGTGACATTCTCAAGTACTTCATGCTTCATCCTTATCTGGGCCCCCGTAAATACATGACGATCTTCCAGAAGGAGCTTTCCAAATGATGTTCCTGATCCTGAAACTGGAGCAGACAGAGATCTAACGAGGTTCCTGGGAGATGGTTCCTTATAGTGCATTCTGCAATCATCAGAAGCCTCCCTGAAAGATTTATTTTGCTTTTCTAAATCATTCATAGAGCTTTCGGAGTAGCCCATCTTATTTTTAATCAATATATCTCTAGATTGTCCAGCTTTGCTCTTCTCAGGATTTAGCAGAGATGACTTCTGTCTTTTATGGGGAACAATCGGAACTTCTCGATGTGTTTCACCTTTCAAAACATTCCTCAACCTTTCAGTCAATAATTTCCTTGTTTCTCTGTTAACGAACTCAGGAGAATCTGTTCCATTTAACTGAATGTCACTTCTATAGGACCTTGTAGATTCTGATCGAAGTAAATTCAACCCAAAGTCCTCTGTGACGCTATCTCTTACTTGTTGTGCAATGCGCTGAGCTATTTGTCTTGGTTCTGAAGGCTTTTCCCGGTAAGGGGTCTCAATTCCTCCTCCCCGGGCTGTTTTACTTCTTTTAGAACTTTTACCTTGCAGTTCAGACTTGAGCCTCTCCTTAACCTCTTCAAGGAAATCTTGTATACTACCCCTCTCTTCAAAAGTGCTAGGAGTACTGTTCCATGAATCTTCACTGACACCCATCCTGTCAGGACCAGGCCTTAGAATCACAATCTTGGTCGGAGCAGAGACAATATCTGATTTCTGATCAGAACTCATCAACTGAGAGGGAGGAATGTCTGTTTTTGATATTCTGTTAGAATACAAAGATTCCTTCATCCCATCTAACAAATAGTCCCTTTTCTTTCCACAATTACGAGAAGCAAGTGTTTCATGCAGACGCACAGGGAGATTCTTTGGTTCAATCAGATTGTTAAAAGATTTCATTCTCTTAAAATCGTCATCATAACAGAACTTTGTCTCTTCGTTGAGTTCATCTTGCATTATTGTTTGGCTCGGAGAGTTGCTGAACTCTACAACCTTTGAACATTCCATTATTCGTGCTGCTTGCCATGCCTCAAATTCTTTCTTGAACTTCTGCAGCTCATCTTCTTGAGGATGTTCTCGACGTTTAGGCTTCCTCGACTTCATGTGGCTACTGCAGTGATCGGAATAGCTGTCAAAATTTTGGTCAAAGTAATCCGGGCCATGCTGTGGTGAGGAATCCCACATAAAGGAATCGTAGCCATCTGAGCCCTTTCTAGACTGTTCCTTCTCCGCGTACCTCCTATCAGGTGTTTCATTCATCCTTCCGATAATTTTTGGCTCTTGTCCCAGATCAGGAGGTAACATATCAACTCCCATGAGGCGAGCCACTATGCTGGGTGCATTTGGTCTGGCATTTGATCTTTTAGAAATCTCTTCACTAATCAATTTCTTGATTGGAGCCTCAGTGGAACATGACTTCTTGGTTGATTCTTTGAAGGAATGACAAGAATACTGGAAAAATAGCAAAACCATAGTATGTTATACAAAAAAAATGGGAACTGTTTAAAATGGGTGCTAAGCTTTATCTGTCAGATTTGGTTACAGTATGATCAGGGCAATAGTGTGAAAGTAAGAGAAGAACCAAAAGACCACTTTCCACCAAAACACATATATCCACAACCACAACTACTGAAAAGTTCATGAGATTAAAATAAGAAAATCACCAGTTTACTATCTCTTCCTGCATATAAGCCATAGAATGTCTCCACTGGCAGCTCCATACTGTTTCTAGGTGTCTCCAGGCCTGAATTAAGTAAAGAGGAAGCATTGTTTCTAGTTAATTCGACGAAGATCATCAAAAGAAGAGTTTTTTGATTGCTCATCCCAATAAAATTTAGGCATGCTACACTTTTTTAGTTGGGAGATTAAATATGTCCCCTGCAGAATAGCTTCATAGTATAAAGAAGTCCAAAATAATACACTCATTATTTCCACGAGAACTTTCCCAGTTGGAAAATAAAATTTATGAGCATTTGCAGGAAAATTAGCACCTCCTCTAGTAAGTCTACTTATTTTGGAGGCTTACCACCATATCTTGTAACATTCTGGGCCATTGAGTCTTCTTTAACATACGGGAGCTGGAAAAATCTTCCCATCCAACAAAGAATTGCACCGTCGTGTAGCAGAAAACTGCTCAAAGACTCATTTTCATATTATTTCATTAAATTAAACATGAATGCTCTTCTCAACCTATAAGAGTTACAGATAGCAACCCAGCCCGATCCTGCAGAATCAGGGTATGAGAAAAATACACAAAGTAAATCAAAATGTAGAGTGGGTTGAAGATAACACAAATGTTTACATTTTTCAACACAATAACAATAACGACAATCAATCACTTCCTCCACAAAGGATAACAGAAATTTCGGCCTAACATAGACACGGAGGAATAATAAAGTCCAAGTGAAACCAGATTGATAAATCAAGCATACTTGATGTGATTATATCATAGTCGAATTGTCCGTACCAATAAAGCGAAAATAGTTTTTCCTCGTGTAACTTTCAGGAACTAAATTATTGTGTTCTTCAGCACATAGCGATCATGCATTCAGCACATATTGACTAATAAAAAGCAAATTCTTCCTCTTAGTGCATGAAGCAATATATCTTAAAGTTAAAAAAAAGCAGCTAAATAAGATTAACTCGAAAAATAACTCGAGATTTGCAGGGATAAAATTAATCCACATACGACTGTAAAACACGCGCATCGTGGCATAACTAGGCATCACCGAGGTGGAATTCTCTAAATCGACGAATTCATCACATCCAGCAATCAAGTAACCGATAGAACAGTACAAAAATCAAACAACAACCATAACTGAAGTCTCTCAAAAAACGCATTCCAAATCTAACACAAAGTCGAACAAATGCGAAAACCTCCGATCCGGACCCAAAGCATTCAAACACAATACAAATAGGTTAGAGAACTCACACTCTGCAACCACAAAAATCAACTTATGATTCCGCACTTAACGATCACGTGGCAAGCCAAAGAAGGGGAGAAACCTCAACCAGCAGCAGGTGTGAATTGGATGCGAGAGAAGCCGATGGAATTGTGATTTGGGGAGGTATAGCTTGTGTGAAGCTGATGAAAGAGGAATATGAAGAGTGAGATGGAATGAAGTACAGATAGTAATAATGAAGGAAGAAAAGTAGTGCTTTTGGCATGACAATCCATTGTTGGAAATCACATCACCAGCAAACCAAAAGCCTCTCACTCTACACGTACTCGCTATCTCTCTCTCTCACTCTTGAAATTCTATTTTGACTGGGCGGTTAGAAGCTGGGACCAAACTATTAAGGTTTTAGGAATATACCATAACCTATAAAATATTCAATAGTACGCGTGAATAAGGATCAAATGACGTCAGTTAAAACCATAACGAATAATTTTATTTCTAGCTTAAATTGAGTTTTATCTAAGAGATGAATCATATAATAATAACCATACTTAAAGTAAGCATGTCAATCAAGTCAATCCATCAGGTATTGGGTCCGCCTACTTGGATTATGGGTTAATCGGGTGCGGGTTAATCGAATTATAATTTTATCGGTTCAGAAATTTTCAACCATAACCCTAAACTTTCGGGTTTCGGGCTAACCCAGCGGGTTAATCGGTTTAAAAGCAAACGACAAAAATTAATCTATATATTTTTTATTTTTTAGAACTTTATATTTGTAATATATAAACGTATACAAGAACTTAATATATAAATCATATGATAAACATAAATTCAATAAAACATTCTAAAAAAAAGTCAAAGATTACATAAAATAAAGTTAACGTTAAATTGTTCAAAAATAGTTTTGTCTCATATAATTAAAGAGTCTCATAAATGAATCTAAACTAACATTGTTCTTTTACATCGAATTATTCACTTCAAACTTATAGTCTTCAAACTGTTCACTATCTATTAAAAAATCATAATATTAAAAATATAATATAATTTGTTAATTTATAATTTTATAATGAAAATAAAATGTTACCATCAAAATATCTATGCAACCAATTACGTGTGCAAAGAAGAGCTTGCATTTTTCGGTATATTTGTTCAAAATGTGTACTCTAATACGAAATGGAGATTCTTATACTATCGTTGTTATAAGAATGCTAAGCACATCACACACCATACTAGCAAGTTCTCAAAAAATGTGATGCATGATTTTTCTAATGCTTAATGAATGTAAAATATTTAATTGAGAAAAATTTAGAATATATACATAAACTCAAACACGATTAAATAATACTAGTGTAAAAACTAAAAAAATGATATCGATAAGAATGTTGTTAGATAAATATTTTGTTATTGAATGATTTAATGTAAGAACAGATTATTATAGATCTTGACATGATAAAAAAAATCTAATTTAAGAATTCTAAAATTAAATAAAACATAAATGTGTTTTGTTAAATTTCAAAGCATGTTTCATAATATTGGTTGTAGTGAACTTGAAATTTCCAATACATTTATCTATTATTATTTATATTAGTAAAAATCTAATGAATATATATATATATATATATATATATATATATATATAAATTGAACGGTTAATTTTATTTTATTTTTTATAGTTATCAATTTTATCCAAATTATCACTAAATTCTCAAATCAGTTGTCAAATAAGGCGAAAGAATATATAATAGTTGGACATAGGGTCAATCCATCGGGTTCCGGGTTATGGGCTAACCGAGTTTGGGATAATCGGGTGTTGGTTAATCGGGCTAGAAATTTCCAATCTCAATCCTCTAAAATTAGCGAGTTAGTCGGCCCAACCCAACAGATTCGTACTAGACTGACATCCGTACAAATGTCTCAATATAATTTACTTAATTAAATTTGTGAAGTATACAATCATACATTAGTTTATTTTACATGTGCTTGCAAAACGTGGATCGAACTAATAGACCTATCAACCTTGTTCGGGGTATCTGTAAAATAAATTAAATCTTTCTTTTTTTTTATTTTTATATATCATCAAATATACAAGTTCGTTTTTTGATTCTATATGCTTCATTTTTCTTTAGAGTAGATTTCGTTTCGATTTCTTGTATTTTAATTTTATTTTGTAATATAGTTAGAGCTTATTATATCCAATTATGAGTGATAATTACTAAAGCTTAGGGCATCCGTATCATTGGTCGAATCCTCACATTTTCCTTACACTATTCATAGACTCCACAACAACTTTTTTCTTAAAATTTTACCCCTTACATCATAGACCAGACCTTAACTTTCTCTTACACTATTTATCTCTTATTTTTTAAATTCTTTTGTAATTTATATAATTTTCAATTTCATAATTTAAATTCAAATTAAATTAAATAATATAATTGAAATTCTAAAATTATTTACTGAAATTCAAAAATTGCATTAATGAAAAATCTAAATTATATAAATTAAATTCCTAAATTACATAAATTAAAATCCTAATACATTCCATATTGTGTTTTCAAATTGCCAACAAGAAGGCGGTGTAACTAGACTTGTTCCTCCATAATTTTAGACGTGTCGTAAGTGTTGGTTTTGAAAAACAACTTAAACAAGTTGGTGCGGTTCGTGCCTTCTAGTGCGAACCTCATGTTGCTCATCTCCTCCGTTGCTACAGTGCTTGAGGATGTCGCCTTCCCATTTCCCTTTCGTTTCACCGCCTTTTAGCCAATGGAGCAACTGCACTCGGCTCCTTACTTGGAATAGTCTCGGGTTCGACATCTTCGCTCGTGTTGAATTGGTCATCGGACGTATGCTTTGTACACTTCGGTCTAGCTGACCCTCTGCCCGTCCATTTTTCTTAAAAGCGAAACTTCTCCCAAGTCTTGACATACTTGAACGGTTTCTTGTTCTCGTTCAAGTGTGTGGACAACACATCCAACTTTCTTTAGCAGCTCATTCTCTCCATTTCTATTGAGTTGTAGATTACGCAAAATTTAGAGAGCTCAGGGTTGACTCTGTCATAGTGGCCTTGAACCACACGAGTCGTGCGTTCGGGTGCACCTTGATGGCGTACCTCGTTGAACTTGTAGCAACCTTTGCCCAGAATGAAGATCCCTTCTGTTGGTTGTCGTGGATCGCGTATTCACTAACACCGACGTATACATCGAAGATGGGCATCGTTCCATCTGCGGAGTATGTAATTCGGGCTTCTTGCTTGGACCTATCCGCCTCGTCGGATAAGTTGATGGTGTTGAGATGTGGGGTCGACGAGTTGAGACAAGGAGAGTTGTAACCCGCCGGTTGAGAAGCGCCGAAAGCATTTGGATCGTATCCAAATACGAACAGGTCGATCCCTTGCGACAACAAATGTTGAATTACGGCTTGATGGTTGGGAGTGATAGACATGATAGAAGAGAAATGAATTGGAAGATATGAAGTAGATGAGATTGGTGTGAAGAATGAAATGTGAGTGTTGGAAATTTATAAAATAAAAAATTAGAAAAAAGGGAAAAAATTGACTAGCCGTTTATTTCCGTTGGAAAAAAAATCGACTAGTCGATGGCGGCATTTAAAATAATTTTTTTAAATAAAAATAAAAATGTGAAGAAAAAATGTCAGTCGCTGGTATTGATCAAGCATGTCGCGCACTTACACTCTGATTGAGCGCCGCGAGTGCGCGACACGCGTGCACGAGGGTGGTGATGGCCCTCGAGCCATAGGGACGGCTGGAGACTTCAGCTCTCAATATTGCGGCGGTGGGCATAGTTCGGGCGGGGGGAAGCATACAGTTTACACGACAAAGATCCAATGTTTGTGACACTGTCAATGTAAGAAGTAATTATAGTTTATAGAAGTACTAAAAGAAAAACCAACAAAATCCTTTCTTTCTTTGCAACCCAGATGAAAAGCATATAGTATATTTTTCTTTCTTTCTAAGGCAAATGCGTTGGCGTTTCTAGTTATTTTGTTGATGTTGCATTTTGTCTTCCTAGAATTGAAGTTTTAACCCAGATGTAATTGTAGTAGTAGAGTATACTTATAGGAGTATGTACTAAAATTGCATTGACACTTGCATTTTATTAATAATAATAATAATAATAATAATAATAATAATAATAATAATAATAATAATAATAATTATTATTATTATTATTATTATTATTATTATTATTATTATTATTATAATAATAGTGATGATGAAAAATCGAGCGGTGATAGGTATTCTGAGTAAATTTACGGTCCGTTGGTATAGGAAAGGAATAAGCTCTGTTTATTATTTTATATATTTTTTATATTGATTTAAAAAATAATCCGAGCATATAGTATAAAATTTTAGGCAATTCCCTTTCTCTTGAGTAAGGTATAATTCTGTATATAAAGAAAGAATGTATAATTTTATATCACCTTTTGTCTATTTGGAGACTTCTGTATATCTAATTTATTTAAAAATTACATATAAAAAGGATAATTTAGATATTTCATATTTTATTCATCAATTTCATACAATGTGAATAAAATATATGTATATAATAGAGTGACATAAATATATTATCATTCAAAATAATAAAATATAAAAATATAGTGTCCATTTGAAGTGATAAATTACATTATCTTTAGAGAGATAAAAAGAAAATATGCTCTCAAAGTAATACAAGCTATTATAGATATACTAGTATGTGTAATTGGATAAAAATATAACAATGCTATATTTACGTGAATACATATATTTATCGGTGGTTATTATTATTATGATGATGGCAAACTTAAATGAATTTGGATCAATTAATTTATGCCTATTAATTTCTTTAAGTTTTCATTTGAATGAGATTCAAATTTTATTATGTAATTTTGTTACAAAATTATAATAATATATCATTTGGGAACTAAAATTGATTAAATTAAATTTCTCGATCAAAATATAACTATTATTTGGTCAACTAATTAATTGGCCAAATGATTTTATTTTTTATTGTGAGAATATAATTATATAATTTTTTATTTGATGAAATTTTATAAAACTTTGATATGAAATAGGAAATTAGTAAATAAATATGAAATTAAAATACATAAATATAGAATTTAAGATAAATAAGAATACTTAAATATGATTGCGTCATGTATGATAAAAAAAATTGTTGTAGATACGGGAATCACTAATCGTATTAGGTAACAATTATCTAACTTATAAAGTGGATATAAGCAAAGATGACATAAACTTATATAAATATTTCCCCAAGTATTGAGAAAGACATGAAATGAACCTAGGTAACTATATGACCACAATACTTGAGAGTTTAGGACATCTGCAACAATGTCTCAAATTCAGTTTTATTTTCAGTCACGATTCCACTTTTCAGATATCACGTCATCAACCTCATTTTTAGCCACAATACATATAATGTAGCCACAAAATCTCTATTTTCAGCCACAACTCAACCATTTCCATTTTATCAAAAAAATCACTATTTATAAAATACAAATAAAAAAATAGAATTATGAAAATTACTTAGATTAATATATGCAAATTATATTTCAATACATAATTTCATATACAAAAATTAAAATACATGATTTTAAATACAAAAATTAAAGTCCTAATTTAAAATACAAAAGTACATAATTTAAAATCCTAATTTAAAAATACGAAACAACATTTCTAATTAAATTCTAACTGGTTTCGCATACGCTCGAGCGTCTTGGCATGTTGTTGCTTCCTCTCTTCGGGCCTCCTGGAAGTGTCCATCGCAAGCTGCTTAAGAAGTATTGTCTATGTGAGCTAATGGATTGCCGCTGAATTGTCGAGCAATTGAGGAGCATCGGATGTCTTCGCCTTTTTCTTCCCATTCGCCGGCCACCTTCTCCTTCGCCTCCTTTTGACCCATTGGACGAGCATACTCCTAAGCCGGCTCTGTGTCATAGCTCTACTCTATGGAGGCATTTAATTTGATCCATTACGGATCGCCGCTAGATGTGAGTTGGCCGGAGGCGGAGTTCTTAGTCCGTTTCGAACCGCCAGATGAAGCACCCACCGCATGCAAACTTGGGGTGGCTCCGGATCACGAGCCACACGTCCTCGTACTTGAATTGTTTGCCTTCTTCTTTGTAGAAGGCATCATTCGTGGCTAGGCGAAGGTCATCCGAGCTATGGCCGCTTCGCCGCATTTTCTCAATGCTGTACACGAGGCCGACGTACTTGGAGACGTTGGTTTGCACTCGGCTCCAATGCTTGCGAAGGTGGTTCTGATCGATAGATAATGCCCAATCCGGGTTCAGGCAGTTGTACTATTCGACGACTCTCTCCCAGAACTAACAGACCCTTTAACAATTCCTGACAGTTGGGTCATTTGAGACATCAATGTAGAACCAAGCTACAATGAGCGTCTCCTCTAGCGAGTATTTTTTTTCCGCCCTGCATCACGACAACCTTCTTCCACTTTCCTCTCGCTGCCTTCGATGTAGGAGGCTCTGGTTCCATCTCATCAATAGAATAGTCGTCCACCTAGATCCCCAACAGAGAATACAGGCTATTGGAGTCCGTCACCGGTATTGATGGGCAGTAGTCCTATTGTGGATTAGGCTAAGTAGTTGGATCGGACATATCCAATTGGTGAGTTGTTGCATGTTGTTGGAATTTCTTCCACCAACTTTCATTTGGGGGATTGTTGGGATTGTTTGAATCCATAAGAAAGTAAGGGATGAGATGATGTTGGAAAATATAGAAATGGAGTTGGAAAATAGTGTATTTACAGATGGATTCATTCCTCTCGACCCCCCTCGGTACCACCGCCCAATGATGTGGTCAACGATTTTTGACCGCCCAATCACAATTAAACACCTGTCAAAGCCACAAAATTACAAATTTTGTATAAAAAATAAATAAATTAAATAATCAAATGCGGTGGCCGCGATGCTGCAATGGCTTCGGAAGAAACGCCACAGCTGCAACCGTTCGCCAGGCCTTCGCCACGTGGAAGGTGTGCACCGCGGCTATCGGCGGGCAGGGTGCTCTACAACGCAGCCGCTGCTGCGATTTTCCCCGGGAAGCGCACGGCCACTGCGTTCCTGCCCCCATTGCAGATGCCCTTAAAGGGTTATTCCACAATCATTATTTATATAAATGTTGGAATCGAAGTTTGACCAATAATAAATATGGTCAAAACATTTAATTTACTGAAATTAAATGTTATAGCCTC